>CAUYQU010038638.1:0-14727 GCA_963574635.1 Cheracebus regulus
TAGTTGCTGACTTTCAGATTGGGCCTCTGAGTGGACGTCTAGTTTGTTGATGATGAAGTTATTTCTGTTTCTTAGTTTTCCTTCTAACAGTCTGGCCCCTCTGCTGTAGGACTGCTGAGGTCCACTCCAGGCCCTGCTTCCTGGGAATCACCTGCAGCAGCTGCAGAACAGGAAAGGTTGCTACCAGTTTCTTCTTCTGCTATGTCCCAGAAGCATGCCTGCCAAATGTCAGTCTGATCTCTCCTTTATGAGGTGACTCTTTGGATATACGGGGATCAGGGAGCTGCTTGAGGAGACAGTCTGTCCTTTATAGGAGCTCAAGTGCTGAGTTGTGACCTCCGTTGTCCATTCAGAGCTGCTGGGCAGGTATGTTTAAGTCTGCCGCAGCAGAACTCATATAC
This sequence comes from Cheracebus regulus, assembly GCA_963574635.1. NCBI lineage: Eukaryota > Metazoa > Chordata > Mammalia > Primates > Pitheciidae > Cheracebus > Cheracebus regulus. Next base: position 402 of record CAUYQU010038638.1, read on the forward strand.
CCCTTTTTTTCCTCCAGGTGTTCTGTCTCGGGGAGTTAGGGCTTTATGAGTTTCCGGTGCACTGCTGCCTGTTTTTTTTTTCTTTTCAGGACTGCCCTGCCAGCAAGGAGGCAGCCCAGTCACTGCCTGCCTGCAGAGGCTTTGCTGAGCTGCTGTGGGCTCCGCCCAGCTGCCATGTGAACTTCCTTGCAGTCCTGTTTATATAGGTGTAATTAGAACTGCCTCGGCAACAGTGGCCCGCCTCTGTAATGGCGGGTTGCCTTGGCAACAGCAGGCTGCCTCTGCAATGGCGGACTACCTCTGTAGTGGTGGAGTGCCCCTAATGGCGGACACCCCTCCCCCACAGAACTGGACCATCCCGGGTTCAGCTGTGCCCGCTGCGAAACTCTTAATCAAGAGCATTTCCAATTGCTGTTTTAGCCGAGCCTGATCACCTGGCTCGCTCTTTCAGAGTCTTTTGTTTTTTTAGTTGAATGGTCGACTCCCAGGTGTTCCAGTCACCTGTAGAAAAGGCACCGGGATCTGTGTGATTTCCCCTGCGGGGACAGATTGCGCAGGCTGAAACAGCGACGCTGAGATTCGTAGCGCTTTTTTGCCTGGGAATCTCCTGGGCTGGCTCCCTGATTCAGTCCCCTTTTTAATCTGCCTTCCCGTAGTGCCACTCGCCAGTTAAAAGGGCACACAGACCAGTGTATTTTGTATGGAGAACCGCTGCACTGGGGTGCCAGCAAAGCAGCCGCACCAGCCAAAACAGCTGCGCTGGCCGAAATAGTCACGCCGGCCAAAACAGCCGCACTGACGACCCATGGGGCTGCTCCACCTGGGAATCTCCTGGTTTGGTGGTAATAAAAATCCGTCTGGAAATGCAGCATCCACTCACCCTCTGCACTTTCACTGGGAGATGCAATCCTGAGCTGCTCCTAATTGGCCATCTTGGATCTCTCTCCAAGAATACTTTTACACTGTTGGTGGGAGTGTAAATTAGTTCAACCACTGTGGAAGACAGTGTGGCACTTCCTCAAGGACCTAGAAATAGAAATTCCATTTAACCCAGCAATGCCATTACTGGGTATATATCCAAAGGATTATAAATTGTTCTACTATAAGGACACATGCACACGAATGTTTATTGTGGCACTGTTTACAATAGCAAAGACCTGCAACCAATCTAAACGCTCATCAATCATAGACTGGACAGGGAAAATGTGGCACATATACATCATGGAATACTATGCAGCCATAACAAACAATGAGTTCATGTCCTTTGTAGGGACATGGATGAACCTAGAAACTATCATTCTCTGTAAACTGACACAAGAACAGAAAATCAAACATTGCATGTTCTTACTCATAGGTGGGTGTTGAGCAATGAGAACACATGGACACTGGGAGGGGAGCATCACACACTGGGGTCTGTAGGGGGGAAAGAGGGGAGAGACAGCATGGGGAGAAATGCTTGATATAGGTGATGGGGGGGAAGGCAACAAATGACACTGTCATGTGTGCACCTATGCAACAATCTTGCATGTTCTTCACATGTACCCCAAAACCTAAAATGCAATTACAAATATTTTTTGAATATTTTATTATATTTTAGAAAATTATCCTTGAAAAACAATGTTTTTTTCTATAACTACATTTCTTTATAGTATCATATTATGAAATGCTCTTTAATTAAAATGAGTCTTATATACTTTAATTTTATATAACCTACAACATTTACCTTTGTTTTTAATCTTAGGTGCTAGGTAAAATTCAGTTTATTAGCATAATTTTTAAAGCTATTATTTCATTTCATAGTCTCTTTTCTTAAGTTATGCCAATTTAGTTAATAGAAAAAACTTAGAAATACTCATTTTAAAATGATGTCACTGAAGAAACAATGAGTTTCACAACAGTTATCATCCTGATGCCAAAGGGGAACTTCAAAAGAAAAGCAGGAATAGGCAGGTGCAAAGTAGAATGCATGGTATACACACTTTGTTTTTCTGCCCCGACCAAGGTTAATTTGTTCTTTCTTTGTCTATAATAGAATGATGTACAGTTTGAGACAAGGGTTTGGATGCAAGCGTTGTATTAACATGTTCCCAGGAGAAGCCTGGGAGGGAGAGTAGGGGAAACTGAACAGGGAAGGGAGGAGAACAAGTAATGAGTGTGACTTCACTGAAGGCATGGAATATAAATTACATTTCAGAGTGGTTCTCCACCTGAGTCAAAGGAGCTGGGTGTTCATATTGGCCCATTGATTAGTCATTAGTTGAGGGCCATCCTAGCATGGTGGTAATGGGAAGATCAACTCCAAGCACTTCTGGTTCTTGATTTGCCTTACCCTGCCCTACCTTGCTCTGCCTTACCCTGCCCTGCCTTGCCCTGCCTTGCTTTTTTGGATGTTTGGTAGAGTTTTGGCTTGCTATTTGTCTAGTCTGTTCTCAAATTCCTGAACTCATGTAATTTCTCCACCTGCAGTAAAACTGCAGCTTGTTTTTCCTTGCCTTTTTTGATGTTTTGTAGAGTTTCAGTTTTGCTATCTTGCCCAGTCGGGTCTCAAACCCCTGAACTCAAGTGATTTCCCCACCTGCAGTGAAACTGCAGCTTGCCTTGCCTTGCCTTCCCTTCCCTTCTCTTGCCATAACTTCCCTTGCCTTCCTTTTCCTGCCTTACCATGGTGTTCATTCAGGTCTGAAACTCCTGACCTCAAGGGATCTCTCCACCTTGGCTGCACAAAATGCTGGTTACATTGGCCTCGCCTTGCCTTGCCTTATCATGGTGCTCATTCAGGTCTGAAACTCCAGACATAGTGTGATATCCCCACCTCTGCTGCGCAAAATGCTGGGTTATATTTGCCTTGCCTTGCCTTGCCTAAAACATAGTGCCCATTCAGTTCTGGAACTCCTGACCTGGAGTGATCTCCCCACTTTGACTTCACAAAATGCTGGGTTACATTTGCTTTATTTTGCCTTGCCTTGTCTTACCATGGTGCCCATTCATGTCTGGAACTTCTGACATCGAGTGATCTCCTCATCTCGGCTGCATAAAAAGCTGGGTTACATTTGCTGTGCTTGCTTTGCCTTGTCTTGCCTTACCATGGTGCCCTTTCAGGTCTGGAACTCCTGACCTTGAGTGACCTCCCCACCTCAACTGCACAAAATGCTGGATTATGGGTTACATTTGCCTTGCCTTGCCTTGACTTGCCTTACCATGCTGCCCATTCAGGTCTGGAACTCCTGACCTCGAGTGATCTCCCCACCTTGGCTGCACAAAATGCTGGGTTACATTTGTCTTGCCTTGCTTGCCTTACCTTACCATGGTGCCCATGGTGCTTTGCCTTGCATTGCTTGTCTTACCAGGGCCACTATGGTGCCTTGCCTTGCCTTATGATGGTACTTATGGTGCCTTGCATTGCCTTGCCTTGCCTTGCCTTGCACTACCATGGTGCCCATGGTGCCTTGCCTGCCTTGCATTACCATGGTGTCCACAGTTCCTTGCCTTGCCTTGCTTTACCATGCTGCACATGGTGCCTTGCCTTGCCTTCCCTTGCCTTTCCTTGGCAAGGGAAGGCAAAGCAAATGGATCCAGCAGTTTGTGAAGTCAAGGTGGGGAGATCACTCGATGTCAGCAGTTCCAGATATGAATCAGCACCATGAAAAGGCAAGGCAAGGCAAGGGAAGGCAACCTAAATAAAACCCAGCATTTTGTGCAGCTGAGGTGTGGAAATCACTCAAGGTCAGGAGTTACAGACCTGAATGGGTACCGTGGAATAGCAAGGCAAGGCAAATGGAACATAGCATTTTTTCAGCCAAAGTGGGGTGATCAGTGAAGGTCAGGAGCTCCAGACCAGAATTAGCACCATGGTAAGGCAAGGCAAAACAGGGCAAGGCAAGGTAAGGCAAGGCAAGGCAAGGCAAGGCAAAGCAATGCAAATGGAACCCAGCATTTCTTCACCAAGTTGCGGAGATCACTCCAGGTTAGGAGTTGCAGACCAGAATGGGCACCATGGCAAAGCAAGGCAAAACAAGGCAAGGCAGGGCAAGGGAAGGCAAATAAATGTAAACCAGCATTTTGTGCAGTTGAGGTTGGAAGAACACTCGAGGTCCTAAGTTTCAGACCTCAGTGTGCACCACTGTAAGGCAAGGCAAGCAAGGCAAGGCAAGGCAAATATAATGCAGCATTTTGTGTAACTGATGTGGGGAGATCACTCAAGGCCGGGAGTTCCAGAACTGAATAGGCACATGGCAAGACAGAGCAGGGCAGGGAAGGGAAGGGTAGAGAAGGACAGGGCAGGGAAAGACAAGGCAAGGCAAGGCATGGCAAATAAAACCCAGAATTTTGTGGATTCGAGGTGGGGTGATCACTTGAGGTCAGGAGTTCCAGACCTAAATGGGCACCATGGTAACACAAGGCAAAGCAAGGCAAGACAAGGCAAGGCAAAGCAAATGTAACCCAGCACTTTGTGCAGCTGTGGTGGAAAGATCACTTGAGTTCAGGTGTTCCAGACATGAATGGGCATTATGGTAAGGCAATGCAAGCTAAGGGAAGGCAAGGGAATGCAAGGAAAGTGTAATCCAGCATTTTTTGAATCTGAAATGGGGAGATGACTCAAGGGCAGGAGTTCCAGACGTAAATTCACACCATGGTAAGGTAGGACAAGGCAAGGCAAGGCAAGCCAAGGCAAATGTAACTCAGCATTTTGTGCAGCCGAGGTGGGGAGATCACTAGAGTTCAAGAGTTTCAGACCTCAATGGGACCCATGGCAAGGCAATGCAAGGCAAGGCAAGGAAATTCAAGGCAAGGCAAATGGAACCCAACATTTTGTGCAACCAAGGTAGGGAGATCCCTCAAGGTCAGGAGATCCAGACCTTAGTGGGCACCATGGCAAGGCAAGGCATGGCAAGGCAAGGCATGACAAGGCATGGCAAGGCAAAGCAAATGGAATGTAGCATTTTGTGCAGCGGAGGTGTGGTGATCACTCAAGGTCAGGAGTTCCAGACCTAAATGGGCACCATGGCAATGCAAGGCAAGGCAAGAGAAGTCAAATCAAGGCAAATGGAAGCCAGCATTTTGGGCACCTGATGTGGGAAGATCACACAAGATCAGCAGTTCCAGACCTGAATGGGCATTATGGCAAGGCAAGGCAAGGCAAGGGAAGGAAAGACAAGGCAAATGGAACCCAGCATTTGTGCAGGTGAGGTGGGGAGATAACCTGAGGTCAGGAGTTGTGGACCTGAATTGGGACCATAGAATAGCAAGGCAAGGCAAGGCAAGGCAAATGGAACTTACCATTTTGTGCAGCCAAGGTAGGGATATGACTCAATGTTGGGAGTTCCAGACCTGAATGAGCACCAAGATAAGGCAAGGCAAGGCAGAGCAGGGCAGGGCAGGGCAGGGCAGGGCAGGGAAGGGAAGGGCAGGGCAAGGCAGGACAAGATTGGACAAGGCAGATCAGGGAAGTGCAGGGCAGGGAAAGGAAGGCTAGAACAGGGAAGGGAAGGGTAGGGCAAGGCAGGACAAGGAAGGGCAAGGCAAGGCAAGGTAAGGTAAGGTAAGGCAAGGCAGGGAAGGGCAAGGCAAGGCAGGGCTAGGCAAGGCAAGGCAAATGGAACCCAGCATTTTGTACAGCCAAGGTGGGGAGATCCCTGGAGGTCAGGAGTTCCAGACTTTAATGGGCACCATGGCAAGGCAAGGCAAGGTAAGGCAAGATATGTTAAAGCAAGGCAAGGCAAGGCAAGGGAAGTCAAGGCTAATGGAATGCAGCACTTTGTGCAGCCGAGGTGGGAGGATCACTAGAACTCACTAGTTCCAGAACTTAATGGGCACCATGGAATACCAAGGCAAGGCAAGGCAAGGCAAATGGAACATAGCATTTTGTGCAGCCAAGGTAGGGATACCATTCAAGGTTGGGAGTTTAAGACCTGAATGAGCACCATGGCAAGGCAAGGAGAGGCATGGCAAGGCGAGGCTAGGCGAGGCGAGGTGAGGTGAGGCAATGTAAATGGAACCCAGCATTTTCTACAGCTGAGGTGGGGAGATCACTCGAGTTCAGGAGATTCAGAACTGAATAGGTACCATGACAAGGTAAGGCAAGGCAAATAGAAACCAGCATTTTGTGCAGCCATGGTGGGAAGATTACTCAAGGTCAGGAATTCCTGACCTCAATGGGCACCATGGCAAGGCAAGGCAAGGTAAGGCAATTGGAACCCAGTATTTTGTGCAGGCAAGGTGGGAGGATTACTCAAAGACAGGAAATGCAGACCTGATGGTCACCATGCCAAGACAAGTCAAGGCAAGGCAAAGCGATGCAAGGCAAGGTAGGGTTGGTGCAGCCGAGGTCTGGAGATCACTCGAGGTCAGGAATAGCAGACCTGAATGGGCACCATGGCAAGGTGAGGTGAGGTGAGGTGAGGCAAGGCAAGGTGAGGTCAGGCACGGCAGGACAGGGCAGGGCAGGGCAGGGCAGACAAGGGCAGGGCAGGGCAAATGGAACCTGGCATTTTGTGTGGCTGAGATGGGAAGTTCACTCAAGGTCAGGAGTTACAACCTGAATGGGCACCATGGTAAGGCAAGGCCATGGCAAGGCAAAGCAAGGTAAGGCAAGTGAAGGCACTATGGGAAACATGTTAAGGCAAGGCAAGGCAAGGCAAAGCACCATGGACACCATGGTAATGCAAGGCAAGGTAAGGCACCATGAGCACCACGGCAAGGCAAGGCAAGGCAAGTAAACATGGGCACCATGGTAAGGCAAGGCAAGGAGAGGAAAGACACCGTGGTAAGGCAACACAAGGTTAGGCAAGGCAACATGGGCACCATGGTAAGTCAAGGCACCATGGGCACCATAGTAAGGCAAGCCAAGGCAAGGCAAGGCAAGGCATCATGAAAACCATGGTAAAGAAAGGCAATGCAAGGCAAGGCACCAGGCACCATGATAACACAAGGTATCGCAAGGGAAGGCAATGCAAGACACCATGGGAACATGGAAACACAAGGCAGGTCAAGGCTAAATGGGCAACATGGCAAGGCAAGTCAACACACCATGAGCACAATGGTAAGTCAAGGCATGGCAAGGCACTATGGGTACCAGGGTAAGGTAAGGCAAGGCAAGGCACCGTGGTAACGCAAATGGAAGGCAAGGCAAGACAAGGCAAGGCATCATGAGCACCATGGTTACGCAAGGAAAGAGAAGGCAAAGAAAGTCAAGGCAACGCACCACGTGTACCACTGCAAGGCAAGGCAAGGCATGGAATGGCAAGGCAAGGCACCATGGGCACCATGGTAAGACTAGGCAAGGCAGGGAAACAGGGGTTCCATAGTAAGGCATTGCCTTACCTTGCATTGCCTTGCCTTCATTTCCTAGCCTTGCCTGACCGTGGTTCCCATGGTGCCTTGCTTTGCCTTTCTTGGCCTTAACAAAATGTCTATGGTGCCTTTTTTCTTTTACCTTGCCTTGCCTTGCATTGCCTGACCATGATGCCCATGGTTCTTTGTATTGCCTTGCCTTGCCTTGCCATACCATGGTGCCCATGGCTCCTTGCCTTCAATTGCCTTGCCTTGCCTTGCTTTACCATGGTGCCCATGGTGCCTTGCCTTGCATGGCCTTCCCTTGCCTTAACATGGTGCCCATGGAGTATTGCCTTGCCTTTCCTTTCTATGGTGCCCATGGCACATGGCTTTGCATTCCCTTGTCTTACCTTGCCTTACCATGGTGCCCATTGTGCCTTGCCTTGCCTTATCATGTTGCTCATGGTGTCTTGTCTTGTCTTGCCTTGCCTTGCTTTACCATGATGCCCATGGTGCCTTGCCTTGAATTCTCTGCCTTGCCTTACCATGGTGCCCGTGTTTCCTCACCTATCCTTGCCTTACAATGCTGCCCTTTTTGCCTTTCTTTGAGTTGCTTTGTGTTGCCTTACCATGTTGTCCATCGTGCCTTGCCTTGATTTGCCTTTTTTTCTAACCTTACCATGGTATCCATGTGCCTTGCTTTTACCTTGCTTTGCCTTACCATGGTGCCCTTACCTTGCATTGCCTTGTTTTACTATGGTTCCCATTGTGCCTTGCCTTATGTTTCCATACCTGGACTTATAATGGTGCCCGTGTTACCTTGGCTGTCCTTGCCTTGCCTTAACATAGTGTCCATGATGTATTATCTTGACTTGACTTGCCTTAGCATAGTGCCCATGGTGCCTTGCCTTGTCTTGCCTTGCTATGCCTTGCCTTACCATAATGCCAGTTGTGTCTTTCCTTGCCCTGCCAATCCTTAATGTGGTGTCTGTGGTGCCTTACATTGCCTTGCCTTGCCTTGCCTTGCCTTGCCTTGCCTTGCATTGTCTTGCCTTGCCTTGCATTGTCTTGCCTTGCCTTACCATGGTGCCCATGGTGACTTACCTTGCCATGCCTAGCCTGCCATGCCTTAACATATTGCAAATGGAACCTTACCTTTCCTTCCCTTCTGTTACCATGGTGCCTATGGTGCCTTACGTTGCCTTGCCTTTCCGTCCCTTCTGTTACCATGGTGCCTATGGTGCCTTACATTGCCTTGTCTTGCCTTACCATGATGCTCACAGTAAATGGCCTTGCTTTGCTTTACATTGCCTTACCTTGCTTTACCAAGTGTCCATGATGCCTTACCCTGCGTGGCCTTGCACTGCCTTCCCTTTCCATCATCCTCCTGGTGGCTTGCCTTATCTTTTCTTACAATAGTGCCTATGTGACTTTCCTTGTCTTACCATGGTGCCCATAGTGACAAAAATGCCTTGCCTTTTCTTGTTTTGGCTTTCCTTTCCTTACTATAATGCCCATGGTGCATTGCTTTGCCTTGCCTTGCCTTGTCTTCCCTTACCATCGTGCCCATGATATTTTGCTTACCTTATCTCTCCTTGCCTTCCCTTACCATAGTGCTTATGGTGTCTATCCTTGTTTTGCCATTCCTTAAAATGGTGCCCATGGTGACCTTCTTTGCCTTGCCTTGCCTGTCGTTTCCATGGTGCACATGGTGTATTGCCTTGCCTTGCCTTACCATGGTGCTCATGATGCCTTGACATGCCTTGTTTTGACCTACCTTGTCTTACCATGGTGACCATGGTGGCTTCCCTTTCCATGCCTTTCCATGCCATACCATGATGCCCATGGTGTATTCCCTTGCCTTGCCTTGCCACACTATGGTGCACATGGCACCTTGCCTTGCATTGCCTTATGGTAGAGACTTGTCTTATCTTGCCTTGGCTTGCCTTACCATGGTGTATGGAATTTCCTTGCCTTGCCTGACCATGCTGCCTGTGGTGCCTTGCCTTGACTTACCATGGTGCCATGGGGCCTTTCCTCCCTTACCTCGGTGCCCATTTTGCCCTGCCTTGCCTAACCAAGGTGCCCATGGTGTCTTGTCTTGCTATACCATGGTTCCCGTGGTGCCGTGCCTTACCTTGTCTTACCATGGTGCCTTAACTTTCCTGACCATGTTGCCCATGGTGGCTTTCCTTGGCTTACCATGGTGGCCATGGTGTTTTGCCTTGACTTACCATGATCCCTTTGGTGACTCGTCTTACCTTCCCATGGTGCCCATCGTGCCTTGCCTTGCCTCACCATGGTGTCCATGGAGCCTTGCTTTGCCTTGCATTACCTTGCCTTGCATTCCCATGGTGCCTATGGTGCCTTGCCTTGCCTTGCCATTCAATGGCGCCCTTGGTGCCTTGCCTTACCACGATGCTCATTGTGTCTTCCCTTGACTTGCCTTGCCTTCCCTGCCTTGCCATACTATGGTGCACATGATGCCTTGCCTTTCCTAGTTTAGCCTTGCCTTACCATGGGGCACATGGTACCTTTCCTTACAATGTTGACTCTTTTTGCTTTACCTTGCCATGCCTGATAATGCTGCCCTTACTGCATTTCTTGGTGTGCCTTTCCTTGCCTTGCCTTGCCTTACCATGTTGACCATGGTGCTTTTCTTTGCTTTGCCTTGCCTTACCGTGCTTGATAATAGTGCCCTTACTGCATTGCTTGGTGTGCCTTGCCTTGCCTTACAAAGTGCCAATGGAGCCTTGCCTTGCTTTATCATGGTGCCCATGGTGCCTCACTTTACCTTGCCTTTTCTTTCCTCACCATGGTGCCCATGGTGCATTGCCTTGCTGTGCCTTACTATGCTGCCCATGGTGCCTTGCTTTACCTTGCCTTTTCTATCCTTACCATGGTGCCCATGGTGCGTTGCCTTGCTATTTCTTACTCTGGTGCCAACGGTGCCTTGACATGCTTTCTCTTCCTTGTTTTACTATAGCGTGGTGGCCATGGTGCCTTGCCTTGCTTGCCTTGCCTTACCATGATGCTCGTTGTTTCTTGCTTTGACTTGCCTTACCATGATGCCCAATGTACCTTGCTTTGACTTGTTTTTATTTGCCTTGCCTTCACATGGTGCCCATGATGCCTTGCCTTTCCTTGCCTTCTCTTACAGTGGAGCCCATGGTGCCTTGCATTGCGTTGACTTATTATGGTGCCCAAGAAGTCTTGCTTTGCCTTGCCTTGCCTTACCATGGTGCCCGTGGTGCCTTGCCTTTTCTTGCTTTGCCTTTCTTTGCCACGGTGCCTGTGGTGCACTGCCTTGTCATGTCTTGTCTTTCTTGCCTTATCTTGCCTTACCATGGTGTCCATGGTTCCTGGCCTTACATTCTCTTGCCTTGCCATACTGTGGTGCCCATGGTGCCTTGCCTTGCCTTGCCTTACCATGGTGCTCATTACCATGGTGCACATTCTGCCTTGCCTTGCCTTGCCTTACCTTTCCTTGCCTTACCATAATGACCGTGGTGCTTTGCTTTGTCTTGTCTGCCGTGCCTGACCAAAGTGCCCAAGCTGTGTTGCCTTGCTTTGCTTGCCTTGCCTTACCATGGTGCACCTGGTGCCTTGCCTTGCCTAGCCTTATCATGGTGCACATGGAGCCTAGCTTTGTCTTGACTTGCCTTTCCTCACCGTGATGCCCATGGTGGGTTGACTTGACTTGCCTCACTATGGTGCCCATGTTGCCTTCGCATGCCTTGTTTTGCCTTAGCATGGTGACCATGGTGCATTGCCTTGCTTGTTTTGCCTTACCATATGTCCATGGTTCCTTGCCTTGTCTTCCCATGCCATGGTGCTCATGGTGCCTTGCATTGCATTGCTTTACCTTGCCTTGCCTTGACTTACCAGGATGTACATGGAGCCCTGCTTTGCCATTCCTTGCCTGGCCATACCATGGTGCCCATGGTGTATTGCCTTGCTTGCCTTACCATGGTGCTCATAGCTCCTTGACTTGCCTTTCTTTTCCCTGCCTTGTCTTACCATGTGACCATAGTGCCTTTCCTTTCCTTGTCTTGCTTTACCATGATGCCCATGGAGTATTCCCTTGCCTTTCCTTGCCATACCATGGTGACCATGAAGCCTTTTCTTACCTTTCCTTGACTTGCTGTACCATGGTGTCTTGCATTGCGTTGCCTTGCCTTACCATGCTGCCCATGGTGGTTTGCTTTGCATAGCCATGATTTTCCATGGTGTCCATGGTGCCTTGCCTTGCCTTGTCTTGAATTACCATGTTGGACATGGGCCTTGCCTCCCTTACTGTAGTGCCCGTTTTGCCTTGCCTTTCCTTCCCTAAACAAGGTTTTCATGGTGCCTTGCCTTGCCATACCATGTTTCCCGTGGTGTCATGCCATGGTGCCCATGGTACCTTGCCTTGCCTTGTCTTACCATGGTGCCCATGATGCCTAACCTTTCCTGCCCATGTTGCCCATGGTGCCTTTCCTTGCCCTACCATGGTGGCCATGGAGTTTGCCTTGCCTTTCCATGGACCCCTTGGTGTCTTGACTTACCTTCTTATGGTGCCTTTCCTTGCCTTGCCTTACCATGGTGCCTTGTCTTGTCTTACCATGGTGGCTATGGTGACTTGCCTTGCCTTAAAATGGTGGCTTTGGTACCTTGCCTTGCCTTGTCTTGCCTTACCATGGTGCACATGGTGCCTTGCCTTGCCTTACCTTGCCTTGCCTTACCATGTTGACCATTGTGCCTTGTTTTGCTTTGTCTTGCCATGCCTGACAGTGGTGCCCATGCTGCTTTGCCTTTGTTTGCCTTGCCTTGACTTACAAAGCTGCCCATGGAGCCATGCCTTGCCTTGCCTTATCATGGTGCCCATGGTGCCTTGCTTTATTTGCATTCTTTCCTTAACATGTTGCCCATGATGCATTGCCTTGTCTTGACTTACTATGAATCCCATTGTGCCTCGACAAGATTTCTCTTCCTTGTCTTGCCTTACCATGATGACCGTGTAGCATTGCCTTGCTTGCCTTGCCTTACCATGATGACCATTGTTCCTTGCCTTGCCTTACCATGATGCCCATTGTTCCTTGCCTTGCCTTACCCTAGCGTGGGGCCCATTTTGCCTTGCCTTGACTTGATGTTTTTTGCCTTCCCTTAAAGTGGAGCCCATGGTGCCTTGCCTTATGATGGTGCCTACAAAACCTTGCCTTGCCTTGTTTTGCCTGACCATGGTGCCAATGGTGTTTGATCTTGCCTTGACTTCCCTTGCCTTAGCATGATGTGCATGGGGCGTTAGCTTCCCTTGCCTTCCCTTGCCTTGCCTAACCATGGTGCCAGTGGTCCTTGCCTTGCCTTTCCTTGCCTTATCCTGCCTTATCATGGTGCACATGGTGCCTTACTTTTCCTTCCATTGCATTGCCTTGTCATGTCTTACCATGGTGCCTATTCTGCCTTGCCTTGGGTTGCCTTTTAATGCCTAGCCTTGCCTTACCATGATGCCCATGGTGGTTTCCCTTGCTTTGTCTTCCTCTTTCATGGTGCCCATGGTGTCTTGCCTTGCCTTACTATGGTATCCATAGTTCCCTGCCTTTCCTTGCCTTAACCTGGTTACCAAGGTGCCTTGCCTTTCCTTGTTTTGTCTTGCCTTTCCTTACCATGGTGCCCATGGTGCATTGATTTGCCTTGCCTTCTCTTCCATTACCATGGTGTCCATGGTACCTTGCCTTACCTTTCCTTGACTTCTCTTACCATAGTACCCATAGTGCCTTGCCTTGCCTTACCATGTTGTCCTTGGTGCTTTGTCTTGCCTTTCCCTGCCTTGACTTGCATTACCTAGATGACCATGGTGCATTGCCTTGAATTGCCTTGTCTTCCTTGCCTTACCTTGCTTTACCATGGTGCCCATGGTGCCTTACCTTGCCTTCTCTTCCCTTTCCTTATCATTGTGCCTATGGTGCCTTGCCTTGCCTTACCATGGTCTACCAATATCTTCTATTGTCTTTCCTTGCCTTGTCATGCCTTAAAATGGTAACAACGGTGTATTGCCTTGACTTGTCATGGCGCCCATCATGCCTGGCCTTGACTAGCCATGTCTTACCTTCGTCCCTATGGTGACTTGCTTTGTGTTGCCTTGAGTTACCATGGTGCCCATGTTGCCTTGACTCCCTTACATTGAGCCCTTTTTCCTTGCCTTGCATTGCCAAACCAATTAGCACATGGTGCCTTGCCTGTACATACCATGATTCCCATGGTGCCTTGCAATGATGCCCATGGTGCCTGGCTTTTCCTCTTACCATCATGCCCAAGATGACTTACATGGCCTTACCAAGTTGCCGATGGAGACTTGCTTTGCCTTACGATGGTGACCATGGTATTTTGCCTTGCCATAACATGGTGCCCATGGTGCCTTGCCTCTACCATCCCATAGTGCCCATGGTGCCTTGCCTCTACCATTCCATGGTGCCCATGATGCCTTGCCTTGTGTTGCATTGAATCACCATGGTGCCCATCGTGCCTTGCCTTGCCTAGCCATGTCTTATCGAGGTTCCCATGGTGCTTTGCTCTGCATTGCCTTGAGTTATGATGGTGCACATGGTGCCTTGACTCCCTTACATGGTGCCCACTTTGCCTTGCCTTGCATTGCAAAATCAAGATGCACATGGTGCCTTGCATTGACACATCATGGTTCCCATGGTGACTTGCAATACTGCCCATGGTGACTTGCAATGCTGCCCATGGTGCATTGCCTTGTCTTGTCTTACCATGGTAACCAAGGTGCTCTAAATTGCCTTACCATGTTGCCGATTATGCCTTTCCTTGCTGTACCATTGTGGCCATGGTGTTCTGCCTTGCCTTCCCATGGTGCCATTGTGCCTTGCCTTATCACTCTAGCACTACTTTTTTTTTTTTTAAACTAACATATCTAAGAGCAAATTGGTTAAGCTGTCCAGATTTCCTATGACAGAATGTTTAGTTTAACCTAATAATTCAATCAGGCATTTCTATTGATTCACCTGGAAAAGGGGATACATCATAACATTTTTATGATGTCATTTTAGCAGTT
>CAUYQU010038641.1:0-45058 GCA_963574635.1 Cheracebus regulus
CGCCCCCCCCCCGCCCCCCCCCCCCGCGGGAGCCACCCCCCCCCCCCCCCAGCGGGGAGCCACGAGGCACCTGCCCCCCGGTGAGCCCCCCCGACACCCACCCCCAGGTGAGTCCCCAGACACCCGCCCCCAGGTGAGCCCCTAGGCACCCCACAGCCCTGGCCCTGTCTTTGGCCCCACAGGGAAGCCTCAGGAAAACTGGCTGCTGCTACTCCTGTGAGGAGGAGGGTAAGTGAAGGCCGCCTTCCCACACCCGCCCCCCGGCGTCATCCTGTGCCCTTCCATTCCCACCCAGACGGCAGCACTGGGCAGCAGTGGGATCGCGGCCTCCAGACTCCAGCCTTGGTCCAGGAGGGCCATGGGAGGGGTGGTCCCGTGGGGAGGGTCCACCCACCAGGTCCTCAGAGCCAGGGTCCACTGGGGCCTTGCATCCGCCTTTCCTCCTCCCAGACTCCTGTCAAGTCCATGTCAACACAACCGTCCTGAGGCACCAGGGCTGCGAGACCCAGGCCGCGGTCAACATCACCTTCTGTGAGGGCTCCTGCCCTGGAGTGTCCAAGTGAGTGGGCTCCTGGCCCTGTGCCAACAGCACGTGCACGCGGTGGGTCCGTCCTGGCCCGTCTGCTGGCCAGCATCCCGCTCGGGGTCAGGAGGGCCTACGCCAGCTCCAGGAAAGAGGAAAGCGGCTCCCCAGCAGGGTCCCCCTTCTCCACATCCATCGGCAGAAAGCCTGGGGCCACTCTCCAAGCCAGGCCAGGGCCCTGCTGATCTGAGCCACACAGCCCAGAGCTCCCAGCCGCAAACCCAGGTCCGGGTAACCCCATAGGGAGAGTGGGTGGAATGGAGACCCTATGGCTTGCCACAGCGGCCAGCTGTCAGCAGGAGGGGCCAGGAGGGTTGACCCTTGGCTAGAAGAGGCAGGAGGAGGGGTCAAGGGCTGCTCAGGGTCAGCAGGACTGGAGGAGCTGGTTCAGACAGGGGAAGGGCCATAGAAGACAGAACCTGGGCCAAGGGACCCTGGGAGCCTAGAGCCGCCCCATCCTGGGAAGGTGAAGCCCATGTGCCCACAGAGCAGGCCACTGTGGACACAGCGGGTGGCCCTCTGGCCCAGGACCCCAGAGGCCCACGTGTCACCGCAGCTGGGCCCAGGTGGCTGGTCTGAGGGCCGCCCTGCATCCACAGGTACTCAGCGGAGGCCCAGGCCATGCAGCACCAGTGCACCTGCTGCCAGGACAGGCGGGTCCACGAGGAGACCGTGCCCTTGCGCTGTCCCGATGGCTCAGCCGTCCTGCACACATACATCCACGTGGATGAGTGTGTCTGCACGCCCTTCTGTGTCCCCAAGCCCGTGGCTCCCACACACACCCCCGGCTTCCCGGTCTAGGAGGCCACTGCTGTCTGACGATGTTCTGCCTCCGACCCCATGCCCGGTCTACCTGGAGCCAGAACACACATCACCCAACCACGACCACCTTGGGCCTGCTCCATGGAAACCCCCGGCCTCTGTGTGGCACCCCGTGCCTCCATGCTCCTGCTGCCCGCCCCGGGGGTAGAACTGACCCCTGGAAGGGCGAGGAGCCAGCAGGACACCTTTCAGGAGAGCGCCACTCAGGAGTCCCGCCCCAGTAGAGCCTGTGGCCCGTCTTGGCCTTGCCCCTCCCTGAGGTCACTGGGACACCCTGGAACAAACTAAGCATGTGCAGGCCTGTGTGTCCCTGCCACGCCCAGAGCCACGGCCAGAGCCACAGCCAGAGCCACGGCCAGAGCCCCCATGCAGCATGGATCCCAGCTGGCCACGTCCGGCCGTTGGGGCACAGATAGCCTGGTCCAGGCAAGGCTGGCTGCTGCCGGGAAGCTGCGCCAGGCAAGGCGTCCGCCCATCCGTGCCTGCTGCAGGGCACCTCGGGGCTGAGGCCACAATGGCCAGGTCAGAAGGGTCAGCATCCCAAAGCCCCCTCTGCTCAGCTCAGCCCAGTTCTGCAAATAAACCCTGAGCATCTCCTACATTTCCTGTCCAGCGTCTTTTCTTGCCTCCCGTCTCTCCCAGGCTGTCCAGGTCCTCTGAGGGCTGCCTGCCTGGGCCCTGCCGGCTGGAGGACACATCCAGGGGACGGTACAGAATCCCCATCAGCCGCCAAGGGGCCAGGAAGTCTCTGGGAGGGCCAGGCGGGGTGGGGGACAAGAAGCCAGATGGTCATCCATGTGCTTGCTCCTGAGGGCACCCTGGGAGCCAGTCTTGGGCTGTGGGAGCGCCGGCCCGGAGACAGGGCACAGGAGGCCACCAGGACCCAGAGGTCACCCCGGCTGTGAGTTCCAGCATGAGGGATTGTGTGAGGAAACCGCTCGTGCAGGAAGACAGAGACAGTCAGTGGGGCAGACATGCAATCAGGCCGTCAGTGGGGACGCAGCCGCCCCCCAGGGCAGGTGACCGGAGGTGGGCATGATGCTCTCAGGCTGGTGCTGGGCCCTGCGGGGCCACCTTTCACCCCGTCCTGTGCGGACCCCCGGGATGCTTTCCTCCGGGGCCTGCTCACCTCCTGTCTCACCTCCCCATGTGGCAAGGCTTCCTGCCCTTCCTTTCTGTTGCTATGTCCAGAGCAGAGAGTACCCCGTGCAGACAGCAGGGGACCAAGGAGCCTGTGGGATGGGCAGCATTGACAGCTGGGGCTGCAGGTATGGGCAGGGAAGACAGTGAAGGTGGTATCAGCCAGGACCTGGGCACAGCAGGATGCAGGGGGCTTTGGGCACAAAACAACTTCCTACTGGGCAGGGGGTGGGCACAGGCAGAAGGTGGCCTGGGGAGACGAGGGCAATGCCCGCACCTTGCCATGGGAGCCCCTGGTGTGGGTGCAGAGCAGGGCCTTCCCCACACCGGGAAGTGCCTCTGCGCTCTGCACTGGGGTGGGTCCTGCCCTGCTCAGGAGGTGATGCCATCATTACAGCAGTGTGGGAACGGACTCATACAAAAGGCTTCGCCCCTCCCCTCCACAGTGTGGCAGCGTGTATCCTCTCAGCACTTCCCAAATCCCATTTACAGAGCGAGGCCCCTGCCAGCTCTCCAGCCTCTCCTCCCCTCCTTGCTGAGGCCCAGCAGGACAGGCCACCCCAGGACTGGGCTGGAGACAGTCAGGGGGCTGACCAGGTTGCAGGTGGGCTCCAGTGGGTGGTGGGTGGATGGTCACCACTGGGGTCAGCTTCTATAGGTTTATGCTGTGTCTCTGAGGCTGATTCCCTGGAGGCCAGGCCAGGTCACTGCCTAACTGGGCCTGCATTCAGCCACATGTAAACGGTGTTTCCTAAACCTCAGTCATTCTCATGGCGCAATGGTTTCTTAGACCCATTTACATCGGTGTTTGGGTACCAGCACCCGTCTCAGAGGCCTGTTCTATGCTGTCTGTGCCCCAGAACCATCTCATTCAATCCTGACAATGACGCTGTGTGATGTCTGGTATCGTGTCTCCCACTCCACGGATGGGAACACTGAGGCACAAAGTGATGAAAAGGTGCGTTTCTGTCGGGGGAAAGCTGGGCTCACACCCAGGCAGCCCACATGGAGTCCACACTCAAAACCACTGGGCTCTGCCGATGCCCCAGAGCAAGGAACTATAAAAACAGACACAGTGAATACAAACCAATGTTACTCAGACTTTAAAGACGTTGTAAAGCGGGTTTCCGGTTTCCAGATGGAAAAGTGGGCATGTCTTCCCGACAGACACAAAAACCACGGCAATGATAGAAACTTTAAAATGGCAGCAATTGAAAACAAGAAAGTAGCTGGGCGCGGTGGCTCACGCCTGTAATCCCAACACTTTGGGAGGTCCAGGTGGGTGGATCACCCGAGGTCAGGAGTTTGAGACCAGCCTGGCCAACATGGTGAAACCTCGCCTCTACCAAAAATACAAAAAATTAGCCAGGTGTGGTGGTGGACGCCCATAATCCCAGTTACTTGGGAGGCTGAGGCAAGAGAATTGCTTGAATTTGGGAAGTGGAGGTTGCAGTGAGACAAGATCACACCACTGCACTCCAGCTTGGGCAACAGAGCAAGACTCTGTCTAAAAAAAAGAGAGAAAGAAAAGAAAAGAAAGAAAACAAGAAAGTAAATCATAAATCATCTGCAAGGCAGGAAGATATCCTGAAAAGGAGGGATTTGGGAAGTGCTGAGAGGCCACACACTGCCACACTGTGTGTGTGTGTGGCGGGGGGCGGGCAAAGCCTTTTGTATGAGTCTGTTCTCACACTGCTATAAAGAAGTATCTGAGACTGGGTAATTTATAAAGAAAAAGGTTTAACTGACTCACAGTTCTGCCTGGCTGAGGAGGCCTCAGGAAACTTACAGTCATGGTAGCGGGCAAAGCAGAAGCAGGCACCTTCTTGACAAGGTGGCAGGAGAATGTGATTCAGCAGGGGAGATGCCAGATGCTTATGAAACCATCAGATCTCGTGAGAACTCACTCACTATCATGAGAACAGCATGGGGGAAGCCACCCCATGATCCAGTCACCTCCCACAGCGTCCCTCCCATGACATCTGGGGATTATGGGGATGTATTAGTCCATTTCTACACTGCTGATAAAGACATAACCAAGAATGGGAAGAAAAAGAGGTTTAATTGGACTTACAGTTCCACAGGGCTGGGGAGGCTTCAGAATCATCGTGGGAGGTGAAAGGCACATCTTACATGGTGGCAGTAAGAAAAAATGAGGAGGAAGCAAAAAGTGGAAACCCGTGATAGAGCCATCAGATCTCATGAGACTTATTCACTATTACAAGAATGGCATCCGAAAGACTGGCCCTCATGGTTCAATTACCTCTGCCTCAATTACCACATGTGGGAATCCTGGGAGATAAAATTCAAGGTGAGATTTGGGTGAGGACACAGCCAAACCATATCATTCTGCCCCTTGCTCCACCAAACGTCATGTCCTCACATTTCAAAACCAATCATGCTTTCACAGCAGTCCCCCAAAGTCTTAACTTATTTCAGCATTAACCCAAAAGCCCACAGCTCAACATCTCATCTGAGACAAGGCAAGTCCTTTCTATGAGCCTGTAAAATCAAAAGCAAGTTAGTTACTTGCTAGATACAATGGCAGTACATGTATTTGGTAAATACAGCTGTTCCAAATGGGAGAAATTGGCCCAAACCAAGTGGTTACAGGGCCCATGCAAGTCTGAAATCCAGTGGGGCAGTCAAATTTTAAAGCTCCAAAATGATCTCCTTTGACTCCAGGTTTCACATCCAGTTCACACTCATGCAAGAGGTGGGCTGCCATGGCGTTGGGCAGCTCTGTCCCTGTGGCTTTGCAGGGTACAGCCTTCCTACCATCTGTGACTTTTCCAGGTTCACAGTGCAAGCTGTCAGTGGATCTACCTTTCTAGTCTGGAGGATAGTGGCCCTCTTCTCACAGCTCCACTAGGTGGTGTCCCAGTAGGGGCTCTATGTGAGGGCTCTGACCCCACATTTCCCCTCTGCACTGACCTAGCAGAGGTTTTCCATGAGGGCCCCACCCCTGAAGCAAACTTTTGCCTGGACATTCAGGTGTTCCATACATGTTCTGAAATCGAGGTGGAGGTTCCCAAACCTCAATTCTTGACTTCTCTGCACCCACGGGCTAAACACCACATGGAAGCTGCCATGGCTTAGAGCCTCCATCCTCTGAAGCCACAGCCTGAGATCTACATTGGCCCCTTTCAGCCATGGCTGGAGCAGCTGGAAGGCAGAGCACCAAGTCCCTAGACTGCACACTGCATGCAGACCCTGGGCCTGGCCCACAAAACCACTTCTTCCTCCTGGGCCTCCAGGTCTGTGATGGGAGGGGCTGCCGTCAGGTTCTTTGACATGGCCTGGAGACATTTTCCCCACAGTCTTGGGGATTAACATTAGGCTCCTTGCTACTTTAGCAAATTTCTGCAGTTGGCTTAAATTTCTCCTCAGAAAATTGTTTTGTGTTTTCCTACTGCATTGTAAGGCTGAAAATTTTCTGAACTTTTATGCTGTTTCCCTTTATTTATTTATTTATTTTTGAGATGGATTCTCGCTGTCATCCAGGCTGGAGTGAAGTGGCACAATCTCAGCTCAATGCAACCTCCATCTCCTGGGTTCAAGCAATTCTCCTGCCTCAGCCTCCCGAGCTGGCATTACAGGTGCGTGCCACCATGCTTGGCTAATTTTTGTATTTTTAGTAGAGACGGGTTTCACCATGTTGGCCAGGCTGGTCTCAAACTCGTGACTTCAGGTGATTCACCCACCTCAGCCTCCCAAAGTGCTGGGATTACAGGCGTGAGCCACTGTGCCCAGCCTGTTTCCCTTTTAAAATGGAATGCTTAACAGCATCCAAGTCACCTCTTGAATGCTTTGCTGCTTAAAAATTTCTTCTGCCAGATACCCTAAATCATCTCTCTCAAGTTCAAAGTTCCACAAATCTCTAGGTCAGGGCAAAATGCCACCAATCTCTATGCTAAAACATAACGAGAGCCACTTTTGCTCTAGTTCCCAACAAGTTACTCATCTCCATCTGAGACCACCTCAGCCTGGACCTTATTGTTCATATCACTATCACCATTTTTGTCAAAGCCATTCAAAAAGTCTCTAGGAGTTTCCAAACTTTTCCACATTTTTCTATCTTCTTCTGAGCCCTCCAAACTGTCCCAATCTCTGCCTGTTACCCAATTCCAAAGTCGCTTCCACATTTTCAGGGATCTTTTCAGCAATGCCCCATTCTTGGTCCCAATTTACTGTATTAGTCCATTTTCACACTGCTGATAAAGATGTATCCAAGACTGGGAAGAAAAAAAGGTTTAATTGGACTTACAGTTCCACATGGCTGGGGAGGCCTCAGAATCATGGTGGGAAGCAAAAAGCAATCATGGCGGCACTAAGAGGAAATGAGGAAGAGGCAAAAGTAGAAACCCCTGATAAACCCATCAGATCTCGTGAGACTTATTCACTATCACAAGATTGGCCCCTATGATTCAATTACCCACCCCACCCCACCCCACTCCACCACACACTGACTATATTAATTTGGGTTCCTCCCACAACACATGGGAATTCTGGGAGATACAATTCAAATTGAGATTGGTAGGGGGTGAGGGGGTGGAACACAGAGCCTGACTACAATACCTTTCCTTATAGAAAATGGGCATTCAGTCTGAAACCACCAAGCAGCTCAGAGATGCCAACATCCTGAAAGGGAGCAAAAGCTGCATCAGTAGAGAAAGACAAAGGCCATGCACTCAAGCTATCAGGTTTAATGGATGATTTTTTTTTTTTTAAGATTAGAGGATGTGTAGAACAGATCTGGAAATCTCAACACCTTTCCCAAAAGGAAAGACTAGAGAGTGTGAAAGAGAGGCCATATTTTCATTAGATTCAAAACTTCCAGTGAGTGCCAAGACAGAGCAAAAAAAAAAAAAAAAATACACCCAGGAAAAAGAGAAAACCTCAAAGCTACCAGAAAGACAAGGCAGTTTCCCTACAAAGCAATGGGAACCAGACAGGTATCTGATTTCTCATTAGTAACACTGGATGCAGCAAGATGGCGCCACGCTATTTTTCAAGGCGCTGAGGGACGGTATCTCAACATAGAATTCTATACCCAACTAGACTGTCATTTAAGAATGGCAAGGACATTATTGACATACAGTGACTGAGAGGGTCATCTCCCACAGATCCTCTGTGAGAGCCACTAACAGAGGTGAACAGTGGCCCAATGCAGTCACACACATGCAATAATGGTGAGCAAAGAAATCAGTGACATGCCCTGTTTTTGTTTGTTTTGTTTTGTTTTGAGCCAGAGTCTCACTGTGTTGTATAGGCTGGAGTGCAGTGGCATGATCTCGGCTCACTGCAACCTCCGCCTCCCAGATGCAAGCAATTCTCTTGCCTCAGCCTCCTGAGTAGCTGGAATTACAGGCACTGCACTTGGCCTATATGCCCTGCTATATCCAAATAAGAAACACACCTAACAGAAATCCACAGGTCACAATAGAGAAGTTAACTTTAACAACTCAGTCCATGGTGAGTGTCTCTTGGCCTTATTGAAGAAAACCCTTCTCTGCCCTGGGATCAGGAATATTGTCTTCTGAGTTATTTCCTAAAAGCTCTGCAATGTTGCCTTCTGCCTTTAAATTTTGAATCCACCCAGAACTGGGGTATGCAAGTGGCATGAAGTAGGGGTCTGACTCCATTTTATTTCGTTGGTCTTGATCATGGCCAACATCATGCACTGTAAGGCCCATCTGTTCCCACCCTGTCGTCTCTGCAGGCTCTGTGTTGTTCTCTGGACTCGTCTTACTGTAGACCATAGTCTCTATAGTCTTCATATCTGATATATCTTTTTTTTTTTTTGCGACAGAATCTTGCTCTGTCACTCAGGCTGGAGTGCAGTGGTGTGATCTTGGCTCACTGTGACCTCCGGCTCCCAGGTTCAAGCAATTCTCCTGCCTCAGTTTCCTGAGTAACCGAGATTACAGGCACACTCCACCACACTCAGCTAATCTTATATTTTTTAGTAGAGACAGGGTTTTACCATGTTGGTCAGGCTGGTCTCAAACTCCTGAACTCAAGTGATCTGCCTGCCTCAGCCTCCCAAAGTGTTGGGATTACAGGTGTGAGGCACTGTGCCCAGCCTTGATATCTATTTGAGCAAGCTTTCACTTTGTGCTTCTTCTACAAGAATGTCTTGACTCTTCCTAGCTATTTAGAATTAATCTATCAAGCTTTACAAAAAAACCAGTAGAACAAAACAGGGCTTGCTGGGACTTTGATTGGGATTACACTGACTGCATTAATTTGGGAGAAGCTGACACCTTGACATACTGACTGTGTCAATCCATGAACATTGTGCATCCTTTGTTCTGATGTCTCCACTCTCCAACCCCACAAGGCCACCTGGTCTGAAGCCTAAGTTAGCTGCAATCACCTCTTTGGGTTCCCCCTTTCCTTTGTCATCCTTTCAAAACCTCCAGGGAGAAATTAAAAACACATGGTATCTAACATTTGGGGCTGTTTTCAGTGAGAGGGGCTCAATAAACCCATCTTGCTGCATTCCTGGGGAGAGGTGTCCCCTCTCAAGAGAGGATACAGGCCTCAGAGGTACAGCAGTGCCTGTTGGTTCTGCCCACGCGCACCCTGAAAGGGGCCAGCTGTGCTGTGGCCACATGAAGGGGCTCTGGAGGTTCCTGTGAGGGCAGCCAAAGCTGGGGTAAACTCACCCCTTGGGGCTGTGCGTCTGCTTCAGCAAGACCTGCACCACATGGACACCCCTTGGCTCCTGATGACCTCTGGCCAAAGCTCTCCTGGGAGAGGCCCCGGGACTCAGCCAGCGCCGGTTGACATGCCCAGGGCCTGTGGTCCCCACTGAAAGGGCTGAGGCTCTGCGGGCAGAGGAAGGCTGAGTCCTGCTCACACGCCCCGTGGAGTCTGTGCCTGGACACACTCTCCTTGAGCTCACTCTCTCAGCTGGGACCAGCTGCCTGCCCCGATCCAATTCCTCTCCACAGTCAAGGAGAACATGTCCAAAAGCCCCACAGTGTCATGAGGAAGAGCTTAACGATGAGGTGTCTGTGCTGAAGGCCAGCCTGCCTTGGTGGGTCCTCACCTGGCCCTATGCCCTGGCTTCTGGACCGAGTCTCAGCTCCCAAAATGCTTCCTCCTCCCATGTCCCAGCCCTGGAGATGGGATCCAGCTGGGGCCTTGCTGTCCTTCCCTCCAGAATCCTAGTCCTGGGCCTTGGGAGTTCCTGGCCCACTAGAAGGGACCCTGGACTGTCACCACGTGCCCGGCCTGGTGGGCCACCTGCATTCTGTAAGGATTCCCCCAGCCCTGCTGACGCCTGGACACAGCCATCAGGGTGAACCCATCTCCACTGCCAGGCTCACCAGACGGAAGGGGCTTGGTCTGGGTTGGGGGACAAGAGGCAGGAGAAAGCCCAGAAGTTGTCGCCACTCATCAAGGGTGGAGGAGTGTGGCAGCCTGGGTGGGTCATCGCCTGTCCCAGAACTCAGGGGCTGGCCCTCTGGCCTGGGCTCTCTGCACTTAGCACCTTGTGCCAAACTCTATCCTCCAAGGGGAGACTGTGGTGCGTGAGGGAAGTGAGCAGCAATCTGGTCAGAACTTCCCTCCAATTCTGGGTGTCCCTGGGGGCCTCCTCTCATTCCCCCCACCCCCTGGCATCTGCTCCCTAGCTGAATGGAGGCCATCGAGGCTCTGAGAACCCTTCCAGCCTCTTCCTGGGCCCCGAGCAGGCACTGAGGGAGGCAGAAGGAGCCGGCCTGGGGCAACGGGGCCCGGTGTGGTGTGTGGTGAGTCAGCAAAGAAGGCCAAGTCTCACCCACTCCGCAACGCCAGCGTGGCCGAGGGGAGGGCCCTGGGGCAGCCTCGGGTCCCCCGAGAGGCAGAGCCCACTGCGGCCCCACTGCTCAGCCTGCCATTCACCCCGACATCTGCAGAAGTCCAGGAACCTTAGGAAAAGATTAACATGACGGCATTAAAAAATAAAATGTTAGATCAGACAAAACTACTAGCCACGTAAAGAAACAAATGATAAAGCGGGGAAGGCTGCACAGCGTTTCGCAGAGTTACGGTCTGTGAATGAAACAGCCACTAACGCGGGAAGAAAAAGGCTGCAGTCCCACGGGAAACAGGGCGGAGACGTGAACGCCCCCAGAGCACCTGGCTGTGCACGATCTCGCTCCCTGCAGCTGCCCGAGACAGCGCTGGGATGGAGAGGACAGCCCGGCCCAGGGGGATGGCGACTAGGAAGGGGGGCAGAGTACCCGGAAGGGGAAGGGTACCGGGAAGGGAGACAGGGTACTTAGAAGGGGGGTGGGGTACCGGGAAGGGGTTGGGGTACCAGGAAGTGAGGCGGGGTACACGGAGGGGAGGCGGGTGTGTCTTTGCTCAGGAGTCCCACGCCAGGGATCTTTTCCACAGAAGGACTGAGGCCATCAGCCATACTGAGAGTGACCCAGACGTCCATGGGAAGGGTCACACCACGGGCCAGGCTGCGGCAGACAGGAAGGGTCCTTGTGGTGGCGTGGAGGGATCTCCGCTTTTCCGTGCACATGTGTGTGGTTTACCTGCATAAAATACACACCACACCAAGGAAGGCCATGCCAAGGAAGGCCACGCAAAGAGGAAACACTTGGCCACAGGGAGGAGAGCAGATGGGGACAGCGCACAGGCGAGGACAGTGTGGTCTCCATGAATTCAGCTTGTTTTGTGTTTTGACTCTGGACCGTAAAAAAATTTATGTAACATGGAACAAAATCCCAGTGCTTTGCCTTTTTAAAAATTTTATACAGTGTCTCACTCTGTCGCCCAGGCTGGAGTGCAATGGCACGATCTCAGCTCACTGCAACGTCCGCCTCCTGGGTTCAAGTGATTCTCCCACCTCAGCCTCCCAAGTAGCTGAAGTTACAGGCACATGCTACTATGCCCAGCTAATTTTTGTATTTTTAGTAGAGATGGGGTTTCACCATGTTGGCCAGGCTGGTCTCGAACTCCTGACCTCATCTGATCCGCCTGCCTCGGCCTCTCAAAGTGCTGGGATTCCTGGCGGAAGCCACCGCGTCCAGCCCATTTTGCTCTTTTAATGGTAAGTGCACGTAGGGTGGTTCTGAGTGCTGGATCTGTGCGCAGCCTGGATGGACATGGCCCCTTCAGAAAGGACCACATGAATGGACTTGGTCCCTGGAGGGTGCCTGGATCACACCGGGTGCAGATCAAACCCAAAGCCCATGGCGGGCGAGTGTGGTGATGGCTTCCCAGTACTCTGAGGGTCTCTGGCTGCCAGCATGTGGGCTTCTTCCTGGCTCTACCTTTCAACAAGGGAATCACCTTCCCAATGTCCTGGCACGACGGGGGCCCCATTCTCAGCTGGAGACGGGGCTCAGCCTGTCTCCTGGCTGCTTAAGTGCTGGTGCCAGGCCTGCCAGCTGCAAAGGCCCAAGACACCCAGGACGTGGGCACCCTGTGTTCACTCGGCAAGTGCTGCTGGAGACTCGCACCTGGGCACCAGGCCACGTTCTGGAGAGACAGCCAAAGGGCCCTGGCCTGCTGGTATCATTGGCACTCAGTGGCACCCACTCCCCATCCCCACCACGAGGCCCTCCCACTCTCCCATGAGCCCATCTCTGCACTGAAGCATGGTGGTTTCCAGCAGCCCTGGTGTTTGGTGGCAGGGATGCCCTGGTAGGCATGGCTGGCACAGGGGTCAGGTGGCAGAGAGGGAGCAGACAACCCACTGTGTCCATGAAAGGCCATGTTCAGGGTGGTGAATGGCTCAAGGGTGGTGCAGGAGAGAGGGAGCAGACACCCCACCATTTCTGTGAAAGGCCACGCTCAGGTGGAGGCAGGGGCCTGGCAGGCATGACTGGCACAGGGGTTAGGCGGCAGAGAGGGAGCAGACGCCCCACTGTTTCTGTGAAAGGCCACATTCGGGCAGGGACGGCTCAGGGGTCAAGTGGCAGAGCGGGAGCAGACACCCCACCGTTTCTGTGAAAGGCCATGTTCAGGTGGAGGCAGGGGCTTGACAGGGACGGCTCAGGGGTCGGGGAGCAGAGAGAGAGCAGACAGCCCCGTGTCCGTGGACGCTGCAGCAACGCATCTGTGCCTGGGTGTGAGGGGCAGCCTGGAGTTCCGGAGTGCCTTCACATTTAAGGATGTTTTGCTCCCTATGCATGAGCCAGTCATCACTGGGGCTCAGACTCCTGAGTCGGGGCTGCCACAGTTCCCAGTGGGCTCTCTCAGAACAGGGTCGTGTTCCATACTCACTCCCAGATGGAAATGACCTGGAAATGAAAAGGCACAAACAGAACCACCCAGCAGGGACAGGGTCCCTGGGCCTGAGCAGCAGACCCACACCCACTGCAGCGCTCAGGAAGGAGCACCTGGGCCTTCCCGCCTCTCATTCAGTCCAGGAGGCAAAGCTCAGGCTTGATGTGAAGGGGTTCAGTCACTGTTCCGCGTTTGTTCGCGCGTGAACGCCCCGATTCTGATTCCTTACTCCTGCGTATTGTGAATTAAGTTGAAAAATACTCGGGAACAAACATCGTAAATCTTTCCTTAAAGGACTTTATTTCTCTATTTTTATATGGATCATTTATTAAATTAGAAGACTAAAAAGTAAAAATATATATTACAATCAAAAAAAAATCTGGACAACGGACCCCAATAAAATAATCAGAAGCTCACGTTCTGAGACCCCTCCCTTGGGCACCCTGCAGAACAGCATCTGCAGAGGGGAGGGGAGGCAGGAGCTTCAGGGCAGCATCTGCAGCGGGGAGGGGAGGGAGTGTCCCAGCAGGATCTGCAGGGGAGAGGGGAGGCGGGAGCCTCCGGGCAGCTTCTGGTGGTGTGGGGGAAGGAGGGTTGGGGGTGGAGGTGGGGAGGCGGGAGGCTCCGGGTGCATCTGCTCTGCGGTGGGGAGGGGAGGAGGAAGCGTCCCAGCAGCATCTGCAGGTGGGGGGGGAGGGGAGGCAGGAGCGTCTGGGAGCATCTGAAGAGGGAGGATGGGTGGGAACGTCCGGCGACTCCGGGTGCCCTCACCACACACACTGGCCCCGGCAAGCCTGAGGCCCCAGGCTACGCAGGCCCAGAACACCTGGGCTGTGACGCCACCCACCGGCATCTGCCCAGCAGAGGAACACACAGCCGCGCCATGCCATGGGGGCCCCCGCCCCAGGCTCAGAGATGGCCCAGTCAGGCTGTCCTCAGTGACCGCTGCCACAGAGCTGGCCAACGGCCTGCATCTTCAACCCAGGAGCAGAAGCGGCCCTCAGACACCAGGGGCCTCAGCCCAGCTCCCAAACCCACTGCGGCCTCCCCTCTGAGCCAGCGAACAAGCCTGTTCTGAGTGCTCCAACCTCATCCACACCTGACACAGGAGGGGGCAGGGGGGTGTGAAACAGCTAATTCTGGGGACCCCTCAGAGGGATCAGCAAGCAGCTTCGTGCAGTAAGCCTTCAGACAGGACATGAAGCATAAAGGGAAAGAAAGAAGAATCTTATTTAATTAAAGGCCTTATAAAATGTGACTTATCTATTAAAAAAATAAAGTGTTCACGACAAATAAAACTAAGCGATGGTGGCCAGCGTGGCATCATGGGTGAAGGTGGTGCTCCCTCCAGCGAGGCCAGCCTCCTGGGCCCCGACATGGGCTGCTCCAGGGGCCAGCAGCAGGGGCCACATCCTCTTCAGCAGACACCCCCAGAACCACATGTGCACGCGTGTGGCTGTCTCACTGCACCCCAGCAACGCGGAGGCAGAAACCCATGCTTGTGGCCACCCCTGGGCGCCAGGTCGCCGAAGCCCCAGCACAGCGAGGCCTCCCCGCGTGGCCTGCGGCCCATCCCAGGTTAGAGTCGTTAATATCAAGGAACATAGCATCTAGAACGTTCCAGTCCTGCCTGACACCTTCACTCCCAATGGAGAAGAAACCTACACAGGCACAGGACCAGGCCGTCTGAGACAGAATCCCAGCACCTCCATCTGAGTGGTTGGCCTCTGCTGCCACCAGCCCCCCAACAGCCACCACACACTTCCACAGGCTTACAAAAATAAATATTTATGAACAATATATTTAACAAAAACCACCAACAGGTGGCAGAAAGCAGTTATTTTCTAGCTGACACTAAAACTTAACCTCTTTTTTAGAGGGAGAAAGACTAAAATGAAAGCACTCACTTCCCCCGCCTGCATCTTCCACGGAAGACCCGCCGTGAGCATTCTCTCTCTGTCCTATCAGAGGATGCACATCCAAAGGCCGGCAGCAGACCCGAACTGCGAACACCACGGGCACGCAGCTGTGCACAAAGGAGTCTCGATGGCATGCGGGTTAAGTGCACCACTTTTGAGACGCTTTGGGATTTCTGATTCTCATCCTCTCATCTGTCCTGTGAGCCAAGATGCCACACACAGCCCAGGCAGGCAGAGGTGCCCCTCCTGCCACAGAAAGCCTTCCAGTGCCACATGTGCCAGGCCTCCCTTGCCACACTGAACCCAGGCCATCGTCAGCAGTCGGTTAGCAGGGCCACGACTCCCTCTCAGTAACACGCACAGTGCGGCCTCTATCACCTCCCACCCCCACCTTGCAAGGCCTGTTGAAAAGAGCAGCGTCCTGGGAAGCAGCCTCGTAGCCAGCAGGAGCGTGGCAGGAGACGGACAGCAGCCTCTAGCGGGTGAAGGGCCCTGCTTCAGATGCCCACTGGCTGGCAATCAGGCAGAGCCCAGGTGACCGTGCCAGGCTCCCTTCCTCATGCCAGGTGGGGGTTCATCTTGCCTTCAGGCCGCAGTCTGTCACAGGCTGGCTGGACAAGGGCCAGGTGAGCGAGGCCAGAGGCCATCCACAGGAAGAAGCGGCTCAGCTCACCAGACCCAAGCCCTGGGCAGGGGCGAGGCTCGCAGCAAAGCACGTTAGGGCAAGGGCTTGAGTTTTTGACTGGGAAGTTCTAAAAAAAACCCACAAATCAGTGTGAGGGATTGTGTATGCCTTAAATGAACAGCTCTATTCCAATTGTCACGTAACAAAATGCCATGAATCGGATCAGACAGGCAGGCGCTGGGCAACCTCCAGCACCCAACACCCTGGCAGAAGCAGCTGCGCTCGACAGCGAGACCATTTTCCAGAACAGCAGAGAAGGGAAGACGCACGTCCCGGGGACAGGAGCGTGCCGAGAACCCCCAACACGAGACGAGAGGGGAGCCCCGCCCAGTCCTGGGCCGCCGGGAACCGACAATCCACATGCATCCCCAGAACAGGTGTGGACGGGGTGGCACAGACGTGGCTGCGGAGGGACGACACAGGTGCTTTCATGGAAATCTTGATGGGACAGCATTCCTTGGGGGAAACCAGGCCGGCAACAGGGCTGGGTGACAGGCAGCAAGGCGGGGGCCCTACGGCTCCTCCCCCATCTGCAGCAGGGAGTTGATGGCGGCGTCCTTGTTCCCTCGCTGGGCTTCCAGCACAGAGCGGATCACCTCCTGCTCCATGTTGGGGAACACATCCTGGATGGCTTTCAGGTCCTCCTCGCTACAGCGGGGCTGGGTGTTCACGGCGGCTGGGGGCAGGGCCATGGGCACCATGCCAGGGCTGCAGACGGCGGGCATCCCTGGAAGCAATCACCAAGTTTGGTGAGAACATCGGAAGGTTACAGAAGTGCCACGCTAGCTCCTGCTGAAGGAAGAAACAACGCATCCCACCACCTCCGATAGCAGCAAACACCAGTCCTGCAAGACACCCTGGAAACCCATACCCTCCAACACCAACCCACCGACACCCTACCCTCCAACACCAACCCAATGATACCCTACCCTCCAACACCAACCCACCGATACCCTACCCTCCAACACCAACCCACCGACATCCGTACCCTCCAACACCAACTCGACACCCTACCCTCCAACACCAACCCACCGACACCCATACCCTCCAACACCAACCCAACGACACCTGCACCCTCCAACACCAACCCAATGACACCCGCACCATCCAACACCAACCCGACATCCATACCCTCCAATACCAACCCACTGACACCTGCACCCTCCAACACCAACCCACCAACACCCGCACCATCCAACACCAACCCACCGACACCCGTACCCTCCAACACCAACCCACCGACACCTGCACGCTCCAACACCAACCCACCAACACCCGCACTCTCCAACACCAACCCACTGACACTCATACCTTCCAACACCAACCCACCGACACCCATACCCTCCAACACCAACCCCAGGTACAGCCATGGGGAATTGGGGTCTCTGTGACACCCCCTTCATGAACTCATCTCCCTTTCATATAAATATGAAAGTTTGATCTTTAAAATCTCCCCAGAGCGTATTTTATAATTAGCAGGCTGGGGTGGGGGGACACAGTGGGGTGGTGTTTTGATCCCTCAAGACGCATGAATTTGTCCTGTGCATCCTTGTCTTCACTGACCAGAGGGTACAGATGTCCTCTTCATCTGGGGATGGGCCACACAAAATGTCACACTTGTTTATCCAGACACTGCAAGGTCTGGGGCCTCTTCATCTATCAGACATTCTAGAAGATGCTTTTGCAGCTTGACAGGTATGTCACTAGAACTGTGTGCTGGGAGGGAAACAATCACCACAGGCACTGAAGACCTCAGGAGAGCTGCACGCTGACCCTGAGGATGACTCCAACACACACATGCAAACACCCACCCGAGACGCTCACCAAACTCACCCTGATGCCACGATGACTCCAACACACACATAAACTCCCAGCCAAGACGATGCTCACTAACACTCAAGTCGGGCAGCAGGTGCGGTGCCCAGTGGGCCCTCAAGTGCAATGGGGCCACTGCCCAGGGTCCCTGCATCACCACCCCACAGCTGCGCAGGCCCCTGGCCCCCTGTGTCAGATGCGAGAGACACACTGAGACGATATCTATCAAGGAGCAGCTTGCACAGCGCTGCAACCACTGCACTCACACAGCCCTCAAGGAACGGCTGGCCGGACCTGAGACTCGCCTCCTGGCAGCCACAGACAGCCCTGAGCACAGGCGGGGTGCGCGCGGCTGCTCCTGCAGCAGCAGCTAGAGCACTGCACGGGTTTACCACTCACCCATTCATTCACTTTTGTAAGCACAACCTCCCAGCCAGACCCATTGGGGTACTAGAGCCACGATCTTAGGAGAGGACTTTTGTTTTCTACATTAGGACCCTAAAGGGAGCAGAAGCCACTTTAACTCCGGCCTGAACCAACACTGGCAACAAGGACCTGCAGGGGTGGAAATGGAGCGGACGGGGCTCACTGCCGAGCCTCCAGCACCTCCTGCTATGGCCAGGGCTCCCCAGCCAGGAAGGCCTCCACTTCCCAGGTCCTTCCTCCACACCCACGCCTGCCTCCTTTGCTTCCCAGATCCTTGCGCCCAGCCCCACTCTTCCTCCACAGCCACGCCTGCCTTGTCCTGGCCACTGGATACCTCACCTCACCGGAAAGCATCATCCCCACGCTGACCAGCCTTTCAGTCATGAGGAGAAAATGAACCAAACAACGGCTGGGTGGGGACTTGGCCACCGTCACCCATTTCTTCTTCCTCAAACAAGACAAAGGCTCGGGCGCTGCCTGTCCCGGAGGGACCCCTGTGGCTTCCTGAGTGCCCTGGCCGGCAGGTGGACCAGAGCTCGGCCATCCAGTGCCTGCCACACAGCTCCCCACAGTGTGGCAGCGTGAGGAACGGCGGCGGTGCCCTGTGACCCGGTCACGGCTCCCCACGGCAGGGGAGCATGAGGAATGGCGGTGGTGCACTGTGACCCAGCCACTCTCTCTAGCCTTTACCAGCCTGATGGAGAAGGGATGGGGGAAGAGGGTATGGCTGCAAAATTGACGATGGCGACGACAACGTCATGGCTTAGATGCCCCGAGACAACAAGGGGCGTGTCGCCCACTGGCTCTCAAGCAAGCACAGCCCCAGCACACTTGGGACCAGGCACCCCCAGGGGCAGAGGCGGGCACCTCCGTGGTGTGGGTTGAGGGGTAGTATGCAGCCCACTCCCCTTCCTCCTGCAGGGCACAGGCCACGTGCCTGGCCTCAGTGTGACCCATGCCAGTTACCAAGCGAGGACATGTCCACTAAGCCCTCTGGGAACACTGAGTGTGCTATGTCGGGACTGCCTGGAGACTTCAGGGGAAGGACAGACCAGCAATTTTGGGGCCTGGCAGAGCCTCAAGTCCCCCAGACGTGGGCAGAGAGGACGCCACGGGAGCCAGGGGCAGCCCAGACCTCACCTGTAGCGGCCCTGGGAAGAGGACGGTGGCTTCGCTGAGTCCCTGCCAGCTGCCGCACTCCCCGCCCCCGCCACACCTGAGTCTACACGACAGATGTGTGGCAGGTGGGACAGGCCCTACCTCACGATCTTCACACTGTTGGACTCTGCAGTCAGGTCTCAGCAAAGTCAAATTCTCTACTCACAAACACAATGGTATCCCGAAAACCAAAACCTGCTGCTTTTCCGTTCAGGAAGCACTGGTCTCGAAGGCCTGAACTGAAACCACGCAGCCTGGCGGGGCCTGGCCATGGTGGGCAGGGGAGCACCGCCCCATCAGGCTGAAGGCGTGGGGCAGCTTTGCACCATAGTGGAACAAAGTCCGAAGAGCAGGTGGGGACGAACGTCCAGCTCAGAGACTGTTCTGGAAACAAGGCTGGTGAGTGCTTCTCACTCTGGAAAGTGTATCACAAAGAAGAAAACACGTGATTCTTTGTTTCAAAGCATTCAAGTTAGCGGGTTAACAAATACAACCGCAGAGAATTCCAAGTGACAGTGTGGGAAACTTTTAAGTGTCCACTTCTCATTTTGAATGCAACCATTTCATATTTTAAACAGCATATGCTGCACAGCTGCAAACTCCCCATTCACTGGAATTACACGTGCGAGGTGAAGCGTGTCTGGGCCGTCCAGGTGGGCCCTCGGCCGGCCCCTCTAACTCACAGGCGCTGTGGACACCGGCTGCTCCGTGCCTGGGCTGTGCAGGTGGGCCCTCGGCTGGCCCCTCTAACTCACAGGCGCTGTGGACGCCGGCTGCTCCGTGCCTGGGCCGTGCAGGTGGGCCCTCGGCCGGCCCCTCTAACTCACAAGCCCTGTGGACGCTGGCTGCCCTGTGCCTGGTGCCACTGTGCCTGCTCTCTCTGGACCCCTCTCTCATCGTCCACCTGTGTGTTCGTGCTTTGTGGACAGGCATGCATGCTGCAGTCTGGTCGGCTCCACAGAAGCCCGTGGAGGTTGTGCCCACAGAGACTGGGGCTGTGGTGAGGGGAGGGACCGCGCTGGTGAGGATGTGGGGGCCGCGGCTCTGACCCCACCCAGAGCACAGCACTCCAGCCCCGTGTGAAACAGAGGTGCACAAGGGAACAGATGGAAACCGTGTTGGCCAGCAGCGACAGCCCCAGTGAGCACAGGAACCAGCCCATGCAGCCCCACGCTACCTGTCCGAGGCCGGGCTGGGGAGGCGCTGGACACCCCACCTTGCGCGCTGACTCTCTCCCCACCACCAGGCAGAAGGAGGTGGACAGCAGCGCAGTGGAGGGGGACTGAGCAGGACCCAGAGGAAGCGCGCTGGGCCGCCTCAGCACCTCTCAGTCTTGTGGGGACCCTCAGGGCAGACACCTGGCAGTGGCTGTGGCCAGAGCAAGTGCCCCTTTGTGCCAGGGTAGCCAGAGGGACGGTGCAGGCCGGGCTTAGGCCCAGTGGCAGCCACACTGGTCTCTCACACGCGGAGAAGGCACGGGAAATTGAGCAGTTGGCTGCTGTCACCAGCCCGTCTCTGGCCACCCTGCAGCTCCACGGAAGAGAACGCGCTTTCTGAGGCCACGCAGTTTCCAAACACTTCACGCCGAGATGTTCCCTTAAAACTGAGGCTAAGAAACTCACTATAACCACATGATGCCTGCCACTAATTATTTGCAATCTGCAAAATATCTAATTAATGGTAATCAATGCTTTGTTTAAAAAAACCGAAACTGAAACAGTTGTCTTCAGGCCGTGATCACGGCGTAAACAGTTTCACAAACAAGCTGTGCTTGTGTCCAGCCTCCCTTCCTCACTGCTGTGGTCACACCTTATCTTTGTGAAGGAGGCGCCCTCATCTCGGTGTACCCAGCGTCTGCGCTGCTTTGTGGGGCTCTGGCTGTCACTGAGGAAGTGGACAGTCCTTGCCAGGGCTCAGCTGATGCTCAGCCCTCAGTCTCCTGCCTGCACTCTCTGTAAAGGCAGCGGCCGGGCTCAGGCACCACAGGAGGCACTGGGGCCTGAGCACACCCCATGGGCACAGGAAGCCCCCAGGCCTGTGCCCCACATGGAGGTCTCCAGGCAGTGCTCAGCAGGTGGCAGCTGAACAAAGGAGTGGCTGAAGGGGCTGGCAGACGCAGCAAGGGCCCCAAGAAGCCCGGCTCTTTTCCTGGCCCACTCGCAGCCCCCCCTCACCAGAGGGCCCGTCCAGGCGCTCGGCGTGCACGCAGGCCTGAGGCCGCCAGCACCGCACAGCAGGGCAGAGCACACAGCGCAGGCTTCTGCATGATGTGAGTCACGGACAGTTGAAGCTGTGGGCCACACAAATGCCCTGGCCGAGATGCACTCTGAGAAGAAAACCCTGGTGTAAATCCACCACGCCTGCCTGGTGGGGACGCACTTTGAGATCCCACTTCTGAGAAGAAAACCCTGGTGTAAATCCACCATGCTTCCCCGGTCAACCTGAGATGCGCTGACCACAGCAGCTGCCAGCCTCTCCGAGGTCTCTGCAGACCTCGCCCTTCAGCTGGCAATGGCTTCCGGGAGGATGGGCTGTGATCACAGAGATTCAGAAATTAGGGTACTCAGAGGAAAATGAGGGCATTGGCTTCCAGTGAAGAAGGATGCCTTATTCACACTCTAAACAGTACTGTTAGGATAATTAGAAAATTCTTCAAAGCCTTCTAAAAGCAATGCTCGCCTAACGGGAAGCAAGGCTCCTGGGAGAAACAGCTAACGCCAGGGCTGAAGCGGGAAGGGCACAGAGCCCAGGGTTTCCTGGAGGGCCAGAAAGCAGGGAGGGCGCAGAAGAGGACAGGACTAGGCCAAAGGACAAAGGCCCCGCCTGGGGGCTCCCTCTGGCCAAATCTGGGATTTGGGTGAAAAAAAAACCCCATGTTTGTAAGGGATTCTAACCCAAGGAATAACACAGGAAACCGTCAATCCGCACTGCTGGAGACCTGGGATAAGCACTTTAATAATCAAGCTGTGCCTCTGCGTCCCAGCCTCCCTTCCCCACTGTTGTGGTCACACCCTGATCCTGGCGCACCTGATTTCTGAGTGGCTTTGTGGGGGACTCTGGTTTTTCACTGAGGAAAGTGGATGGGATCTTCGAGGGGTCCTGAGGTGCCTCCCACATGGGACACTCAGTTCCTGGGAAGCAGCCAGGCAGAGCCCGCCGTGAGGGCTGAGCAAGTCACACCACTAGCCCTGCACCAGGTGGAGTCCCAGAAGACTCAGCCCTGCCCTGTAATGCCACGTTGGCAGCCCCACCAGGTTCCTGGCCAGGGCACACCTTAGGAGCAAGATGGGGACTCCTCCAGGCCGAGGTGGCGAGGTCATGGAGGGCCAGTGACCCTGGCCTGGACACTGCGACCCCCGAGACACTCAGACGGGGTCCAAGCAGGGGACAGTACCAACACATGCACATCAGCACCCACCTGGATGGCTGTCCTGTGCTGGGACACCCCTGCTTATGGGAAACACACGCCCGGGCACAGGGCTGGGGGTGTCAGGTGGACGGGTCCCCACAGGCCCTGGCAGACATTCCTGCATCTCCTTGGTAACTTTCCTATGAAGTGTGGGGCTGTTTCAAAATGTACAATTACATGAAAAGAAAATTGCAGTCTGTTTATACAGAAATCTAGGCTTTCCTAAAATAAACGTTTCAGGACAACCTTTAAAGGCATTTACAAAGAGAATGAAGGATAGAAACCAGAAAGAGGTAAGCCCATCAATGTCACTGTTACCTGAATGCTCTCTGAGCCAGATACGCCCAGTGCTGTATCCACAGTCCATGGAACTGCACCCCGCAAAAGGACAGGTGGGTCCTACGCGCAGCCTGCGCAGGCAGTCATGGCTGGAGTGTGCAGATATGAGTGGGTGAGGACAAGGGCACACTGGTGGGTGAGCCTTAATCCACAGATTGGGGTCCTCATGGGAAGAGGAGACTCAGGGAGGAGGAGGCAGCCACAGAGTGCCCGGCCCAGAAGTTGGAGGAGACAAGGAGGGTCTTCCCACAGCCTCGGCGAGTGAACAGCCCTGCCCATGTGGGCAGGGACTTCCAGCCTCGGGAAGCCGGAAGGCCTGGGTCTCTGTCTTTTAGGTCACCCATCTGCCTCCAACTCAGGCCCATCAGGGAGAGCAGCTCATCAGCCCCAGGAACTGCAGGCCACTGGAGACACCCCGACCCTAGGACGGTGGCTCTGTGCTGTCCATCCCAGTTACAAACCCGAGCCCCCTAGGAGCCACTCCAGGGAGCACCCAGGGCACATCAGGGCCCCCGCGGCAGCGGAGCTCCCCTGGCCATGCTGTGGGGCTCCCAGGCACCCCCATCTCTCTGCCGAAGTCCCTGCTCTTCTGCTCATCCAGATGCCCGCCCTCCTCTAACTCTGAACGCCTCTCGGCGGCTTCTGCGTTTCTGGGTCACCTCCACTCACTTCCTAGGAAGCATTCTTTCCCTGGTGACCGGGCGCAGGTGCTGCCTCTGCTGGGCTGGTGGTTTCTAAGACGCCAGACACTACGGAGGTCCCGCTCAGACATGGGCTCTGCCCTTTCCTCTGGAGAAAGGCAGCCCTGGCACCTGCAGGCGGCTTTACTTGGAAGCAGAGTCTGCAGATGTGAGCAAGTGAGGATGAAGCCATGCAGTTCTCACAAGCAGTTTCATCACAGTGTGGGCCGAGATGGGCAGGGCAGACCTATGTTATTTCTAGGTAAATGATTACAAGCTTGCTTTGCTTTTTATACACTGAGATTCGTGCCACGGATCAAATACTATTGAGAAAACTCCAAACTATGGTGCAGTACAATAAAAACTGTTTAAGGCCTGTACAAACAAAAACTAAGCGGTAACAGGAGGCCTACAGTAAAGACCATCTGAGAGCTTTAAAACCGGGGAATGCTGCAGTGTGGGTGCAAGGCAGGAAAGACGGCTTTGGTCCCACGATCTCTTCCCAACATAGGGTCAGCGTGAGGGTCTCGTAAAGAGGGCCTGTCCAAGAACTCTGGGAAGGAATGCAACCTCCACTCACAAGACTCGGGAGGGTCGCTGCAGATAGGAGCTTGCAAGGCAGTAAGGCCTTGCAGGGCAGAGACAACCAGAACGCCACTGGCTCTGCCTAGGTTCTCAGAATATGGAGTAACTCTGAGAGCTCTGTGTCGGCAGTGCTCGGGAGATGAAGCCCCTTGATGCACTGTGTGTGGTCAGACCTGGCGGCGCCTCATCTGCTGTGCTCCTATGCAGAGGCACCTAGATAACCATGGGTGGTAAAACTCAGTGTCCTAAGTTAGCGTTTCTTAGAAGAAACACATGTGCTGTTGAATGCTGCATGTTCCCCCCTCGGCTGTCTTACCCCACAGTAGTTTTTAGTTTACCCTTCTCACCTCCCCTCACCACGGTCTGCAAGATTAATGAGACAATGCACCTAATGAAAGTGTGTGGAGCCCAGAGCTCAGGGCCAACGCCATCCCGCCACTGCGCTGGTCTCCTGGACCCATGCTGTGAAACTCAACTCTCGTCTTTGTCTATTTCTTCTCACTCCCTGGTCACCACTCAGACTAGGGGCACCACGTACAGGGCTGGGGCTGGCACCCAACAACAGAGAACTTCCCTAATGCTCAAGGATAGCCCGAGTCTCCCAGTGCTGTCCCCTTCTTCCCACAGTCAGGCTGCATTTCCCACCACGTTGGGGTGGGTCTAGGGCCAGGTCTCGACTCCGAAGGTGGCCTTTCTGCATCTGTGCGGGATGCTTGCGGGACTAGGGTGTGGACCAGGCCTCTCTGCTCCAGCTGGGCTGGACATCAGCAACAGCTTCCCAGCACTCTTGCCTGCTAGTTTATCCCGCCCTGACCCCAAAGCAGCCCCTGAGCACAGGGAGCTGGGCCCCACGCAGTCCCCGAGACCCTCCCCCACAACACCACGCATGCCTAACACCCTGCCCTCCCCCACAACACCACACATCCCCAACACCCTGACCCTCCCCAACAACACCACACATCCCCAACACCCTGCCCCTCCCCTACAATATTATGTATCCTCAACACCCTGACCCTCCCCTACAACACCACGCATCCCCAACACCCTGCCCCGCCCCTACAATATCATGTATCCCCAATGCCCTGACCCACCCCCACAACACCACGCATCCCCAACATCCTGCCTGAAACCTGGGCACTTCCAAGGCCTTGGCCTCTGGCCTCCACGCCTCAGTGCAGAGGGACCAGTGCTCTGCCTGGACACCAGCTCCCTGGACCAAGACAGAGGCCACCTCAGGAGGAGAACCAGGGTGACCACAGGCTCCCCACTGAGCACCTCCTCTCAGGGGATGTGGTCTCCCCGCCTGCTGAAGACAGCCGGGCCCGTCCATGGTGGGGGCCTGCCTTGCATCAGCTGCTGTGACAGCCACAGCAGGACTGAAAACGCAACAGCATGAAAAGCGACATCCCACCTTGGTGTTGCAGCCGTAGGCTGCTCACTCCTAACAGCGACGAAGGACGCAACGGTGCAGTGCGTGGCACACGTCACCTGACAGGAGCATGAGGTTCTCCTGCAGAGTACTGGCACTGTGGGGCTGCAAAGTCGCATTTCCACAGCTCTGACGATTTCAACTCATTTGCGCCAACCGGAAAAGACCGATTCTATTTTCTATACGTGTATACAAAATTCAAATGTTAACCCCTGGCTCCCTGGCCTGAAGGATCTGCATGAAAAGACAGATTCTTTTTTCTATATTTGCATACAGAATTCAGATGCAACGCCTGGCTCCCTGGCTGAAGGGTCTGCGTACAGTCAGCATGTCTGCAGGATTCTACAGCTCTAAACCTCCTTCGCTCCTTCTGCACCCACCCTCTGCCCTCAGAGTTTCTCAGGGGAGAGGCACCTAGGGAAGAGGGAGCACACGCACCTGTGATGGGCACATAGCCGACGCCCTGCTGGTACACTGTTGGCATCAGGACCACAGGCTGGGGTGGCATCACCATGGCAGCTGGCAGCAGCTGAAACACAGCAGAGATGGTTTCGGGGTCAGGGCAGAACACGCCAAACACATCAGAACCTCGTGACTTCCAGAATCACCGTCACCATGCCAGCCCTCAAGCCAGATGTGAGACCTGGGTGCACCGTCCCTGGGGACACCTGGCCCCCACTCCACCTCCTCCCATCCGAGAGGTGACATCACACGGTGAAACTCACAGACCTCCCGCTAACTGGGATGTGACTGAGAGCATGCGGTGTCAGGAGGGACATCCCAGTGCAGGCGTCGGGTCGGCCTGGGGGAAGCACACTGGGCTGCTGTCATCTCTGAGTTTAGTTCAAATGTGAACTGCAGATAAGTCACTAGAGTGCCATGATGTTTTGTGCTTGTATAGAAGTGTCTGTTATAAAGACGCATCACGAGACATTTACGAGGAGTCACTCATGGCAGGGCTTGCTTTAAAATATCCCGGCATTAACAAAAAGGGGGTGGGATGAGCCAAGACTGCCCAGAAGAGTCGCTCCCTGCTGTCCCCTCTGCCCACATCTGCCTGATGTTTACCACAGCATCACGTCTCGACAACCACCACCTAAAAACCCCTGGGTGAGAATAAGGCAGAGACTGAGTCCAAGATCCTCTGACTGACCCTCCTCATGCCCCCAGGAGCTGCAGGTGCGCTGAGGACGGAGACAGCTGGAAGCCAGGGTGGCTGGCATGCTGGCCCCACTGCCTGGCATGGCCAGGCCTCGATTTCCCGACCCTGAGGGCAGCGGGCCCTGGACTCTCCCCACCCGTCTCCACTGAGACACCCTGCCAGGTCCTGGCCAGCGCCTCGCAACCTGCAGGGCCCAGGGCTGTTTCTCAGACCCCGGAGGGCTGCCCAGCTGGACCCTAAGGGCAGGTCTTGGCAGGACTGTGGGGGGCCTCTGAGGATACGGACATGCAGTGGAGACCACCAAACAACCCCGATGCTCTTTTTCCAAACAGAACACGTGGGCAGGCATGGTGGGTGGGGCAGCCTCTCGGCCACCAAACCACCCCAGGGCCCCTGCCCTCTGTCCTCAAAACGCTGACCCTGCTGGTTTACGGGCCTGGCGCCTACAGGAAAAAGATCAGGGTGTCCGCTGGGCGGCATGGCCCCCATGTGCCCCAACATACCCCGATACGCTCCGCCCTGCCCTGACGCACCCCGCCCTAACGCCAGGCCCGCCGCTCACCGCGTAGGACATGACGAGGTTGATCATGCCCTCCTTGTCGTCCCCCTGCCGCCCGCTCAGGCTGTACCACTTGTCCTCCACCTTGCCCTGCCGCAGGGACTCGGGGATGGTGATGTGGGTCCAGGCGATGCGGTCGTCCATGGAAAAGGCTCTCTTGGGGAGACAAGAGGGACAGGCCCAGGGCATCAGGGAAGAGGCCGCCTGCCCCTGCGGCTGCACCACCGTGGCCCCGCCTCGGGTCTGCGACTCCCTGGTGGACCTGCGCTCCCAGCATGAGGCCCTCCAGCAGCGCAGGCTTCACGATTATCAATGGCGCAGGGGACTCCTCCTTCCTTCTCCTGACCAGGACGGGCCAGGGCCAGGTCTGGGGCTGGGCAGAGGGAGAGCCCTGGGCTGCTGTCCTCCTCCAGGTCCAGTTCAGGGACACTAGCTGCTCCTCCCCAGCCCTCAAGGCCCCATCCTTGCTCCACCAGCTGCCACCTCCCAAGCCCCAGAGCAGCCGGGACACAGGCTGGAGAGGACATGGGGCCTGCCTCCCACAGCGGCCTCTGCACCTCCCATGAACTCTCTATTCTTCTGAGGGCCGGTGGGGGAAAACAGGGCGGGGTGGGAAGAGAAAAGCCCAGAGGAAAAGGCAGGGCCCGGGGGGTGGGGCGGGGCTGGCCGTCTGCTGGCCTGGCTGCCACACGCTGCTCCCCACCCCCATCCGGGCTCCAGCCTCACAGGTGCAAGATGCCAGGACCACGCTGAGCGACAGCCTCGCCGCATCCCCTCTGACCTTCCGAGTCTCCCTCAGAAACGCTGCAGGTGCAGCTACAGAAGGGACCCAGGACCCTCGAGGGCCACAGCCACTCCCACCACCAAGAGCAGCTTTCCCACCCAGCAGGCGGCCGGACTCACTGGAGCCCCACTGCTGTGAGCGG
Organism: Cheracebus regulus; assembly: GCA_963574635.1. NCBI lineage: Eukaryota > Metazoa > Chordata > Mammalia > Primates > Pitheciidae > Cheracebus > Cheracebus regulus. Next base: position 27,874 of record CAUYQU010038641.1, read on the forward strand.
CCAGCCCCAGTGCGCCCCATGGAGGGCACACGTGCACGCTGTCCCTAGAAGGTCAGCGCTTGTTACTAGGGATGTTTCCAAACGTAAAGGCATTCGAGGAGCTGGAAACAGTCTCTCTTTTCCATATTCCTTAGGGAGAGTGGGACCCTGTCATGCACCCAATAAAACACCAGGTGTGGGGCCACACCTCGAAGCTGGCCAAGAACAAGGCAGTGTCAGCAGGCGTGTTCTCACAGCAGCCACTCTCAGCCACGTGCGGCCTCTGTGACAGCTGGCGCGCCCCTCTCACCTCATCGAAGATCTCCAGATAGAAGGAGTCCACACCCGGGGGCACCGTGCAGTGGATGACCTTGTTCCAGCGGGGGCTCTTGGCACCGTTGTGCGCCGTGGGCGTCTCGTACACCGCGTAGCCCAGGCGCAGGCGGCAGTAGGGGTCCATGCGAGTCATGCCGTAATTCTTGGCCAGCTTTGCCTGAAACGAAGCCAGTGTCAGGAAAAGGAGGTGCCGACTCTCTCTAGGCCATCTGCCTCCCTGAACCCTGCCACGTGGCCTCTTCCCAACAGACAGACTACAGCCACCAGAGTCACCTGAACACGGCTGAGACCTGCTTCCCCGGAGGCCAGGAGCAACAAGACTGAGCCACAGATGGAATCGTGCAGTTCTGAGACAAAGCTCGCGGCCCGTCCTGGACAGAGATGCCTACAACGCTCACAGACACAGCGGAGGCCGCCATCAGCCACCATGAAGGGCAGGCTCTCTAACGCCCTCCTCAGAAGTGGCTGAGGGGAAAAGAGGAGGATGTCCCAGGACACAGCTGAGAGCCAAAGAGCACGAAGGGGAGCGTCAGCCAGCCCCGGGAGCCTGAGGACCTGGTAGGGGGCAGCTGGCGACATCTGCTCCACGGAATTCAGACAACACGTGGCAGTGGTTTATTTCCTTCACGAAGGCAGCCACCCTGCCTGTGCTTTTGGAGTCTGTGGGGTTTGGGGGACATGTCTCCCCAACACAAGGAGCCACATCGCATGTAGACCACAAGACCCAATTCAGGCCGGCGCTGGGCTGGGCTGGGCTGGGACACCTGAGGTCCGTGGGTTGGGAGTGAACACGTGTCACAGGTGAATGTGTTATAGAGAATGAATATTTATAATAAGACAGAGGACTGTGGCAGGTAAGGTGACTACTCAGCAGACAGCAACTCAGCATCTACGACAAGTTCAAATATGAAACCTAGAACTGTAAAACTTTCGCAAGAAAAACCAGGAGAAAAGCCCTGGTGAGCTGGGTCGGGTGCAGCCCACAGCCCTGGCTGCGGGGAAAGCATCCTCCCTGGAACGCAGATGGCCTCCCCGCACTGCTGCCACCTGTTCTCCTGTGGCCAACCCGGCTCACCCTAGTTGCCGGCGACAGAGACCTTGGGAGCCATCCCAACCCTCCCTCCCGAACACCTCAGGGGTAGCCACGTGGAGCCCACCGGTTCTTCCTCCCCAGTGCAAGAGTCCAGACACTGCCCCCCGCCGAGCCCTCTGAGGGCACGGCACCCCATCCTCACCAACTCCCCTCTGAGGGCACGGCCCCCCATCCTCATAGACCCCCTCTGAGGGCACGGCCGCCCGGTCCTGGCTGAACCCCCTCTGAGGGCACGGCCACCCGGTCCTGGCTGAACCCCCTCTGAGGGTATGGCCGCCCCGTCCTGGCTGAACCCCCTCTGAGGGCACGGCTGCCCGGTCCTGGCTGAACCCCCTCTGAGGGTATGGCCGCCCCGTCCTGGCTGAACCCCCTCTGAGGGCACGGCCCCCTGCCCTCCCCACCCCCCACAGCACAGCTGAGCACTCCCATCCTGTGCCCTCTGGACTGCCGGGTCCTGTTTTCTGTCCTCGCCCACATACAAGTTCCCTCCTTTCACTTCTAACCAAAGCTGTGGCCAGTGCTTTTATGTCAAAACTGTCCCATTCTTGGGTCCTTAATTTTAGGGTGTTTTTGGGTGGCCGGAGTGTACTGCGGAATCCTATGGAGTGACAGGTTTCCGGAAGTTCCCGGGCGACAGGCGTGCTCAGCTTTTACAGCTTCCAGGGGCACACCCATAAATCCACTCTGTCAGCTCTTACACTAAAACTCTGCCCCCCTCAACTCCTTAGAAACGGCCCTGTTTTCTGGAAAGTATGTAGCAGGAAAGTCTGAGACCAGAGTGATTTTCCAAAGCTTCCAGGTAACCGTGCTGTTTTCACCTGCTGCTAACACATTTGTTTTTATTGATGACTGTAAAGGCTTTGAGCAAAGCCAGCTTTCTGGGTGGCACGCGAGACTCCCCCGCCAGTGTCCCCGTGCCTGTCACTGACGCCTGCTCACACTGGGTCCTGCCATTCCTGTGTCTTCCCATTGCCCACTGTGCACCAGTGTTACAGGGGCATCCTTGCGTTCGCTATGACTGCACACAACCGCATGCTGTTCTGGTGTGGGGACCCTGTGGGACACACAGGCACTGCTGCTTCCCCCACAACAGGCAAGAGACGCACACCAGGCACACAGTGCAGCAGACGGGGCTGCCACTGCAGGGGCGACCGGCCAGGGGGACTGAGTAAGTGTGTGGCCATAGGAGTTGGAGGAGAAGCTGCAGGAGGAGCTGCAGGCAGGAGAATAGCCCAGGGAGCAGGAAAGTCAGGAGTGACCAGGTCAAGGCCAAAAACAGGCCCCAGCTTGAGAAGGCTCAGCAGGACAGTGCCCGTAAGAAAGGCCTGTGCAGGAAGTGACCTGATCTGGCCACATGCCAGTGGCTGAGTGGAGGCAGTGGGTGGGTGTGGGTATCCCCGCCTGGACAGGCTGGAGGGGGCGCCTGTGCTGAGGGTCAGCAGAGACGAACCATGGGGCACCAGGGCTTTGGGCTCAGCTTCCGGAGTGTGGAGCTGCCACCTGCAGACGCTATGGGGGGAGGGCAGCTCAAGAGCTCACCTTGGGCATGCCCACTGGACACCGGGGAGGCCATGTGGCCGTGGTCTGTGCCCAGGAATACGCAGAGCTGAGTGGCCGGCGCAGGCAGGGGCCAGCACATAGGGATTCAGATCCACAGGCATGCATCGCCCTGGGGTGTGTGGGTGGAGAACCAGACCCCGTGGTGTTGCCCAGGAGACGACCAGGGGAAGCAGCCAAGAGAGGCCAATGGAACCACGTGTGGCCTCCCAGAAGCCCAGAGAGGCAGGGAACAGCGGGCTGATTGACATGGCCCAGTAAGGAGGCAGCAATGTTCCCACCGCTGGAGCTGCCCACGACGGCTGAGTGAGCTCGCGTGGAGGGAGCTGTTCCCACCACTAGAGCTGCCCACGACGGCTGGGTGAACTTGCGTGGAGGGAGAAGACAGGCTGCCTGTGGTGGGCTCCAGGGTGCGACGGGGGACCAAGAGGGGCCAGAGGCGTGGGCAATGCCAGGGCCACCTCCAAGGCCCAGCCAGCTCTGGGGCTTGAATTGTGTGAGGCGGAGTGCCCTGTGGTCACCAGGCTCTGCCAGGAGGTGGCAGCTGAATGTGGGTGATGGCGCCTGGTGGCAGTTGGGGCAGGAACGCATGGGCTTGTAGGAGTTCACTGGGTGGGCAGAGGGATGTGCCATACCAGCACAGAAACGCCTGCACTGGCCAGGGTCTAAGAGGCGCTGTGAGGAAGGGCGTGAGGCTGCAGACCCGAACACTGACGGTGCAGCCATGCCCGCCACACCATTCAGTCCCTGAAAGCAAGTCTTACTTGTGAGGTCCACAGCGACATTTCTGCCTGCTCTACTGTGGGTTTCTGTAAAAGCCTGTGTGGCCTGCAATGCGTGTCCTTTTCCTGTGGTCTTACAGAATGTTTTGGTGTGATCAAGAACGGTGTTCAATCTGCCAATAGAATCTGTTTTCACTTGAAAGTCCACTAAGTGACTGCTGGCCATGTCCTGGCGGCAGGTGTCCAGCTCCAAGGCTGACGGAGAGCTGCTCTGGGGGGAGGTGAGGGTGCAGGCACCTGGTGGAGAAGCTGGACCCCACACAGAACACACGCCCACTACACCCCCTACTTGTCATTTCAGTTATGTTTGGCAGAGCCGGGGCCATTTCCAATATTTTTCATGTGTATCATTTTTCACATCACACACGTTTCACAGGAAAGCCTGGAATCAGAAGCTCCATTTGCCCACTTAGGAAATGCAGTATAAACGCCAAAACCCTTAGTCCCACCCCACCTGAGCGCGCCAGCCCCAGGCAGGCAGGAGGGTGCCCAAGGCCCACCTGGACCACGGTGATGTTCAGTCGGCCCACGGTGCCCACGGCGCCTCCGTACTGCAGCTGCTGGGCCGCCTGCGCATCCAGCTGGACCTGCCGCTGCTGCTGGGTGGGCGTGATGCGGAGGAAATCCTGCGGGAGCTCACCGATGAACACCTGCAGGGTGGGGATCACAGCAGCCACTGAGTCAGGGTGGCAGCGCCACGCAACCCGACCGCAGCTTCCCCACTGCCTTCCTGAGAACCAGCTCTCCCCAGGGGCTCCATCCGTGCCCCCATCTCCACCCACTTCCTAATCCAGTCCTAGACTGTGTTCAGCCTCAGTTTCTTCATCTCCAAACCGAGGGGTCAAGGATGTCTAGCTGGGGCCCAGCCCCTACCCTGGCCCTCACCATGAGGCCCCAGAAGTTCGGGTGCGGCCCCTCACTCAGGAGATCCCCACAGGAGATTCCACTCTGAGGCTCCTAACAGTTTCTGCCGCTAAAAACGGGTTGCATCCCCAAAGCCTGGGCAGGGCAGGTGGGTTTTCAGGTCATTTTAAAGGGTCTCACTTGTGCCACGTGTGCCCATGACTTCTTTCTCTTTGTCCACACTAAAGGCAGGCCAGTGAACTGCAGGCCACTTAGGCAAACGAATGAGACAAAGCTGAGCCTCAGGTCTAAGTTATTTGGAAACCCCTCTGCTGATACACTTCAAACGTTTCTACATGCAACAGCTGAAATTCAAAAGCACCCTAGAAGAAAACAGGAAGCAAATAGATTCCAAACCACCATGAAAGCCCTCCCCACTCTGCCTGCAGTGGCTGAAGGTGTCCGGGGGTAAGAAACACCCTCCACAGGTGATGGTGGCTGACAAGGCCAAGGGCAGGCCTGGCTGCTGGTGGAGTGGAGACACCAGCCGGGAGCCCCGGCGTCTGCAGAGCCTGGCCAGCACCAGCGCCCTGGTACACCAGCCGGGAGCCCCGGTGTCAGCAGAGCCTGGCCAGCACCAGCGCCCTGGTACACCAGCCGGGAGCCCCGGCGTCTGCAGAGCCCGGCCAGCACCAGCGCCCTGGGCGGTGGTTTTCAGGGAACACCGAGCAGACACCTGGAAGCCCAGGCGTGTTGGACGTGAGCTCAGGCAAAGTGCGCGTGCCGAGGCCACCAGGATGCCTCTGCTGTGCAGACCAGGCACCTGTCCCCGCCTGTGCCATGGACTCCCAATGACACGGTGCCAGGTGGGGCGCCAGGAGGTTCTCAACTAAGCCCTGCAGCTGCTGTGCTTTGGCTGCCTTGCATTTCAAAGGACCCAAGAGGGTCCTCACCTGGTCCTATCTCAGGTCTGGAGAGCACAAGCCCGTCAGCACTCCACAGCCAATGGCAGCAAAAAGAAGGGACCCAGCCACTCTGGGCACTGCTTGGAGCAGTTACGGACTCATGACCCTCAGGTCTCCGAAGGCTGCACTCCAACCTGAGCAGCTGGCTTGGTATGCGTTCAACCGCTCTTTTCTAAAGAGCAAAACACACTTCGTGTCTTTCCGCACACTTTACTCTGTTTTTGACAGGGACACGTCACAAGTGGCCTTTGCCCCGTGAGAGGAGCCATCCTGTGTGAGGACAGCAGAGCACCCTGGCTTCACCTCTGGAGGGTGTGGCATGGGCCAGGGCCCAGACAGGAGGGACCCCGTCCTTATGGACAAACGAAGAGAGTGCAGAGGTCCACAAGGGGAGCAGGTAACAGCCAGGCCGGGGGCTGCTAGGAGTCCCAGGCCAGCCTTCCCGGGCAGCCTGTCCTGAGGCGCCGGACAGGTTACCAGCAAGCCCTGAGGAGGACGCTCAGAGGCCCCGTGGCACGAGATGGCAAGCACGTTATCCTGCAGGTATATAGGAAGCACTGTGGTGTAGCCACTGTTCCTGTAGGTGTATAGGAAGCGCTGGGGTGAAGCCCTGTTCCTGTAGGTGTATTGGAAGTGCTAGGGTGAAGCCCTGTTCCTGTAGGCACACAGGAATCACTGGGCTAAAGAAGGCCAGGGCCCCTTGCCTGTCTCTCAGAGACATCCACAGCCCAGAGCTCTCTCCCTGTGGGACACCTGGCCATGCAGGACACACTTCCCTGCCAACCTCACAGGGCCCTGGCATAGCCCATGACCATGGGCCCTATCACTAGCTCCATCTGCTCACCAGAAACGGGTTCTCTTGCAGAAATAGACTTGTACTAACCAAGTTTGTGTGATTAACATACACAGGCTAAATTCCTGTTTATCTGCGACAACTGCCTCCTGCGTGTCACCCATACAGCTCTGGGGTCATGGCAGGAATAGCATCATGCCTCCTGGGCACACATGGGGGACAGACAGGCAGCTCATGTCCTCCTGGGCACATGTAGGGACAGACAGGCAGCTCATGTCCTCCTGGGCACACGTGGGGGACAGACAGGCAGCTCATGTCCTCCTAGGCACACGTGGGGGACGAACAGGCAGCTTATGTCCTCCTGGTCACATGTAGGGGACGGACAGGAAGCTCGTGTCCTCCTGGGCACACATGGGGGACAGACAGGCAGCTCATGTCCTCCTGGGCACACGTGGGGGATGGACAGGCAGCTTATGTCCTCCTGGTCACACGTGGGGGATGGACAGGAAGCTCGTGTCCTCCTGGGCACACATGGGGGACAGAGAGGCAGCTCATGTCCTCCTGGGCAGACGTGGGGACAGACAGGCAGCTCATGTCCTCTTGCGCACACATGGGGGACGGACAGGCAGCTTATGTCCTCCTGGTCACACGTGGGGGACGGACAGGAAGCTCGTGTCCTCCTGGGCACACGTGGGTGATGGATAGGAAGCTCATGTCCTCCTAGGCACACATGGAGAAGGAAGCTCATGCTCCCCGGAAGCTCATGTCCTCCTGGGCACACGTGGGGACTGACAGGCAGCTCGTGTCCTCCTGGGCACACGTGGGGGATGGACAGGAAGCTCGTGTCCTCCTGGGCACATGTGGGGGATGGACAGGAAGCTCGTGTCCTCCTGGGCACACATGGGGGATGGACAGGAAGCTCGTATCCTCCTTGGCACACGTGCGGGACGTGTGCTCATGTCCTCCTAGGCACACATGGGGAAGGAAGCTCATGCTCCCAGGAAGTTCATGTCCTCCTGGGCACAGGTGGGGACTGACAGGCAGCTTGTGTCCTCCTGGGCAAATGTGGGAGACGGACACACATGAGGGACAGTCAGGCAGCACGTGTCCAGGAGACAGCAGCATGGAGAAGCCGGTCAGGAAGAGAGTAGGGGTGGTCACAGGGCTGTGTGGACGCAGGGCCCGGGAGAGGCCTCTGAGGGAGCGTGGTGGGTCCCTCACTGTTCTGGCTCCTGGCTATCCCGGCATTTGTGGACATCCAGTGCCCCGACTCCTTGCTCTGCACAATTTAGGTGTCCATTAAGGACAATGGGACCACTCTTTACTGGGAGGAAATAAAATTACATCCAAAGGCCTCATGACTGAGTATCACTTTCCAACAACGATTCAACCACAAAATGACAAATATGAAATGAGGGTTTTAAATACAAACCATGTGGACAGAACACAGACAGGGGAGAAGCAGCTCCCTGTGGAATGAGCTCATCTGCCCCACGCAGCTCGGGGATCATGGCCAGCACCACGCAGCGGACAGGTGCGCATCTGGCTCCCCGAGATGACACACACCTCACCTCTGGGTTTTCTTCCCAAAAATCTGTGCCCCAATTAAGAGACATCCAACAAAATCCTGACCAGTCGGTCCTCTTCAGACCGTCAAGGTCCCCAAAACACAAGGGAAGCCTAAGAGACAGAGACACGACGGTTAAACGCAAGGTGGGATCCGGAGGCAGCAGGGGACAGTCACTGAAAAACCAGGACATCCAAATGGAACCTGCAGCGAACAGTCATGTCCCCAGGTTAGCGTCACAGCCATGAGAGCTATTCCCAGTGAGGGGAGCATCGGCCAGGGAACGTGGCTGAGACACACAGGACCTCTCATGCCAACTTTTCAATTCCACATTCAACTGAACACTACAAAATTAAAAGCTTATCAGAAAATATTTCACTTCACGTAAAGAGAGCAAGAGCAAGAGAGGAGAGACCAGGCTTCGGTCCTCCCGCGGGACACTGGCCATGCAACTGCCGATAGCCACGCTCTTCCCACCAGGAGGGGTCCCACCACTGTCAACAAGACCAGGTGCCACTCCAGAGCCACAGGGATGCCAGGTGCTGAAGCACATCCTACCGCTTCAGGGACAAGACTCGGTCCTTCAATAAACACCTATTTTGAATTTGTTTTTTAAATTCAGTGCTAATCCTAAAATTTATTTTCGCCATATTACGATGGAGGAAATGTTTCAGTGGTCACATAAAAACATATGCGTTACCCTGGCTCAAAGGCTTGGAATTTGAAAACAAAAATGATTACTCCTGATACATAATGGATATTTCCTATAATTTTGCTTCCATGTACAAGCTGAACATACTGAGTCCAATCCCAACAAGTAAGCTTAATGCCTGTGTGAAGGCCAACAATCCCACTTCAGGAACCAGTCCCATGGAAATGCTCACTCGGGCATGTGAGCGCAGGACGCCTCGGCCGCACCACCTGTGCCGTCAAAACGCCCGTCCACCAGCCAGGCACAGCCACCCAATGCAGAGCCATGCGGCCCCAACAGGGGCTGGAAGTCCACGCCGCGGACACGGAACAGGAGGAAACGAGGAGACCCGGGGGACGAGGATGGAGGCGGAGGTGCAGCACGATCGGCCGCGGGAACGAGAAGGAGGTCTGGGTCGACACCTACTCTGGAGGAGCATTCAGGAATGGAACTCCAGGGAGATGGGCAGGGGAGGTTCTGTTTTAATTTATTTATACTTTCATATCCTGCCGGTTATCTTTAGAAATGGTTTTAAAACCACATTTGTGAATTACTTCTAAAATAAAACGGACAGCGTAGGGCTCTCATTCCGCTGAGCTCTCTGGGTTTTTTCTTCTCTGAAAATAAAAGCTACTTTTATAACTATTACTCTGTCTTAAATCTAGTTTAAAATGTAATTCCATATTTCTTGGAAGGGCTGATTCTCCTCCCCCACGTGGCGCTCTTGGTGGATCACGACACAGGCCTGTGTGACAGCCATTCCTCCCTCACTGACGCCAGGGCTCTCAACCACCACAGTGCACCTCTCCATCATCAAAGAAAAAAGGCTCCAAAATTCACTTCTATTTAAAACAATTGCTCTTCAAGTCTAAATTTTAGTTTTGGCACAGAAATTAAGTCTTAATTCTTCTTTTTTATCATGTAATGTGTGTAGTCAATCCAAAGCTAATGTTTCTTTTTAAGCACACAAATTAAACAAGCACCCACTGTGAACATTCCTGGTAGTAATATGTTTCCAATCAAAAGAGCCAGTGCTTCCTTAGGCCACATGTGCTGCCCGACAGAGCCCAGGTAGAGCCCAGCTCAGCGCAGGACATGGAGCCCTGAACATACACAGTCCTGGCCTGTCCTACCAGGAGGCACAGTCCTGAGGAGCTGCAGCCACAGACACCCAGGAGCACGGCTGGCCACGTGTGGGCAGCAGAAAGGCAAGGTTTCCTGGCCACATTCATGACTGGCCCTCTGTGCAGCCTTGTGAAACCTTCTCACTGTTCCTGCCCCATGACACTGTGAGGCCGCGGAGGTACTGTGTCTGTGTGTGCGTCACGCGTGCACCTGCACTGTGCACGGGCTGAGGAGGTACTGTGTGTGTCTGTGTGTGCGCCACACATGCACCTGCACTGTGCATGGGCTGAGGAGGTACTGTGTGTGTGCTGCGCGTGCACCTGCACTGTGCACAGGCTGAGGAGTTACTGTGTGTGTCTGTGTGTGCACGCCATGCGTGCACTTGCACTGTACACGGGCTGAGGAGATACTGTGTCTGTGTGTGCCACGCGTGCACCTTCACTGTGCAAGGGCTGAGGAGGTATTGTGTCTGTGTGTGTGCCGTGCATGCACCTGCACTGTGCACAGGCTGAGGTACTGTGTGTGTCTGTGTGTGCGCCATGCGTGCACCTGCACTGTACATGGGCTGAGGAGATACTGTGTCTGTGTGTGCCACGCGTGCACCTTCACTGTGCAAGGACTGAGGAGGTACGGTGTCTGTGTGTGTGCCGCGCGTGTACCTGCACTGTGCATGGCCTGAGGAGGTACTGTGTCTATGTGTGCACTGCGTGTGCACCTGCACTGTGCACAGGCTGAGGAGGTACTGTCTGTGTCTGTGTGTGAGCCGTGCGTGCATCTGTACTGTGCACGGGCTGAGGAGGTACTGTCTGTGTCTGTGTGTGCGCTGTGCATGCACCTTCACTGTGCATGGGGGGAGGAGGTACTGTGTCTGTGTGTGTGCCGTGTGTGCACCTGCACTGTGCACGGGCTGAGGAGGTACTGTCTCTGTGTGTATGCCGCGTGTGCACCTGGACTGTGCACGGGCTGAGAAGGTACTGTGTGTGTCTGTGTGTGTGCCGTGCGTGCACCTGCACTGTGCACGGGCTGAGGAGGTACTGTCTATGTGTGTGCCATGTGTGTACCCGCACTGTGCATGGGCTGAGGAGGTACTGTCTGTGTGTGTGCCGTGCGTGCACCTGCACTTTGCACGTCAACACTGCAAGCATGGCTCTTCTGAGTCTCAGCTCTAATGTGAGATTAGCGTAACTAAATCAAATTAAGTTCAATTAAAAACTAAAAAGCTTCTAACACGTCATGACTATGTGCTGAGCAGCTCTGAATGTAATTTATTTGCTTACATAAATTGTAATGCATCAAATCATACATACAAATAAACAACTTATATAAACACGATAAATATCCTTAGTGAACTGAAGCTTTTGCTTGATGTGAGAAAATACCTTCTAAGTGGCTGCTTGGTATTCTTTCGGCAAACTGACATAATTGGCGATGGCTAAATATGTTTTGTGGAATTCAATCACAAAATGTCAACAATTCTCATTCAATTCTCCAGCCAGAGTCACACAGCAGCACTGAGGACCCCACACGAAGGCATCCATGGGCGCCTGCCCACCCTCCCCACCCACCTCACAGCAGGCCCAAGCTCATACATGCGTCTTGGGCTTCCATGAACTCCATATCCACATGCTCGGGGGACACACCCAGAAAACCCAGGGACAATGAAATACTAAGGAACAAAAAAATCCAGCAGAGCTCATCTGGGGAGGGCACATACAGCTGTCAAATCTAAAGAGTTTCCTCCCCCAAGAAGGAAACTTTTTGCCATCTCAAGATCAACCTCAACCCCACATGGAGAAAAAGCGTCAAGGGCTCCTGAAGCCCCAAAGCCAGCCCAAGGCAGCCCCAATACAGATACTTCCTGTACCCCGGGCCCGGGGTTTCACCATCTCATAACTCAGCCATGATTCAACGTGACCTTCAGAGTTGGGACCCACAGCAGGAAGAGCTGGGCTGGGCTGGTGTCTAAAGGGACAGAGGAATCTAACAGAACAGAGATAAATCCCACGTAGTCAGAAGACCTGGGGATATGGGTGGAAGACACAGCGTCACAAGCCTCTTGGGTGAGGTCTGGGTGTCTGCTAGGAAGGAAACCCCAGACTCAGCCAGGGCCCCAGGACCCACATAGAACGGCACAGTTGGCCCAGATGGAGCTGAGAACCTGGAGCCCAGGTCATCGCCAGCCTTCCTACTGTGTCTGACGGGCTGGCCCTGCCTTGAAGGCTGTGCAAGGGGCCCATTCCAGGCCACTGTCCTACAGGGGATGGCTGCTACCAGGTTCACGCCCAGGTCAGAGCTCAGTCTGGCCCAGGAGAAACCTGTGCAGTTGACATCCAGACCCAGGGAGTGTGAGAGGGTAGGAAAGCGCAGCAGGGCTAAGACACAGGGCCGTGGGCAGTCAGGACAGTCCCTGGGTGGCCCTGGTGGTCCCTCTGGCCGGCTGACTGACCCCTCAGTGCACAGGTTTTCTGAGACTGAAGTGCCAGCCCACACAAGCCCTGGGCCCTGCACACTCACAGCCAAGACAGGAGCCCCGTGGAGGTGAAGGACTCTGGGGCCACAGCATCTTCCAAAATAAGGCTGGAAGGAAAACTCCAATTCCCCATACCCACCCAGCTCCCGGCTCCTCCACCTACTACCCTTCACAGCAACAGCATTCAAAAGCTGGGCCAGTCCCCAGCCCTGCAGTCCCTGGCACTCCCTAAACCCATGCCAGCCAGCTCAGACCTCACGCTCCACGCCAGCCTCCTGGCACTGGCATTTCAATGAATGACCTTTGAGCAAACAAACGACATTTCACGCATCTGCTCCTGGCAGGGCAGCTCCCACGCCACCGTGGACGGGCAGTGTTCTGGGCTCCCACCACCTCCTCCCACGGCCGCTTGGCAGCCTCCTCCTCCCAGGAGCCCTCACTGAGCCCTCAATGGCTCTGCTTGGCCTCACCTTCCCAGGGCCTTCCTCAAACAGGGCTTTCCTTCCTGCTCCTACCACCCCTCCCCTCTTCCTTTAATTATACAAAACACAACAAGCACTGCAAGGCCAAAGTGCTGGGAGGTTCCCGGCAAGGCTGGTCTCAAAGCGGACTCTAGGAGTCACTGAGGGAAGCTGGGAGGTGACAGCACTGACATGAACCCGTGCGGGCTGAAGCACGGTGAAAGGAAGAGGACGGGACACAAGGAGAACACGCGTGGTCATAAAAACTGACCCAAAGCAAGCGACTTGAAGTGGGGTCTCCGCCAGGAACTCCTCGGCGCGCAGCCCCGAATTCTAAGTGCTGGCACGGTCAACCAAGGCCGAGGCGGAAAACCACCAGTCAAGCACCAGGCCAAGGGTGGAGAGAGATCCAGAGCGGGATGGCATGTGATGCGGCAGACCACGGGCTCCGGGCACGGGGCGGGCGCTGCGGCGGCTTCCGAGCCACCGGGTGCCTGAGCTTCCACGGGGCGGTGCTGGGGACGCCGCTCCTGCGGTGCTCCACTTCAACCAGAGGACAGTGGAGAGCACTGAGTCACACTGTGTGAGAAAGGCAGCAGGGGCTGTGCAGAGACACAGGGCAGGCCTCAGCAGCACGGTGCCGGGGCCGGGCCCGCAGGATCTGGAGACAGTGACTCAGGGACAGGAAACACTTGCACAGCAGGCCTAACCAGGGGCCTCTCTGGCAGGTCAACGGACAGTGTTAGAGCCCCAGATGAACAGAGGCTGGGGCCGGGGACAGTGGCTCACACCTGTCATTCCAGCACTTTGGGAGGCGGAGGAGGGTGGATCACTTGAAACTAGGAGTTTGAGACCAGCCTGGCCAACATGGTGAAACCCCGTCTCTACTAAAAATACAAAAATTAGCTGGGCATGGTGCCACATGCCTGTAATCCCAGCTACTTCGGAGGCTAAGGCAGGAAAATCGCTTGAACCTGGGAGGCAGCGGTTCCAGTGAGCCAAGATCGCACCACTGTACTCCAGCCTGGCGACAGGGTAAGACTCTGTCTAAAAAGAAAAAAAAGACCTCAAGTGAACTGGGAGGCAGGCCAGAAGCAGCATGTTCAGAATGCAGCAAAGAGAGAGGCAGATACGAAGGAAGGCTAGAGGAAGGGACCGCCACTCCCTGCCTGCTCGGCAGCCGCCCAGGAGCCAGGAGGGGGCGGCTCCCACCTTCGAGGCGCTGGAGTTCCAAACACAGGAAAAACGGCCGTCAAGACCCAATAAAAGGCATTTACAAGCTAACATCAAGTTTGCCACTAAAGAAACTTCTAAAAGATGAACCTGAAGCTAAAGGAAAGTGATCCCAACTAGGGATAAGAAAGAGATAAACACAGAAGGAAATCTAGACCAGCGCTGACTGAATAGAAATGACACATTCCTGCAGGAGCCCCACGGACAGGCAGCGCCCACACGAGGCACAGCAGCACCTGCGCTGGGACGGGCGGCTGAGGGCTCCGTGCAGATCAGGAGGCGGCACAGACAATGATTAACTGATTTATTTGTTTGTTTTTCAGTCAGGCAGCCTCTAGAGCCAGAGTTCGCTCCGACTCCCTCACAGTAGAAGCTGATAAGTCTGCATGTTAACATTTCCAGGACAGTCCCGGTACTTTCCAAGTACAGTGTGCATGTACTTGAGATAAACAACTGAATTTTTAAAAACTCCGTTTAATAAATCTAAAAGAAGGCAATGAGAGAAAAAGAAGAAAATGTAGAACAGGTAAAAGCACAAAAGAAAACATTAAAAAAACATGCAAATCTGTGTATCCACCTGGGCACCTGTAACTAGAAATATGAAACTATATAGCACGCTCTCATCACAAGACTCACACTCCTTAAATCTGACTTTAAAATCCAGCTGTGTGCTGTGGATGATGCACCTATCTTAAACACACATTTTCGGAAAAAATGTGAAATCAAAGAAGGAAAAAATACTAGGTGAATAATCTCTAAAAGAAAGCTGGAGTGGCCATGCCAGCATCAGACGAAATAATTCAAGGCAAAGACCTTTGTTTTCCAAGAGGCCTGTGGGTCCTCACACAGTGAAAAGATCTCATCTCCAGGAAAACACAGCAATTCTATATTTGTACACACTCACAACCTGGCCTCAAAAATCCACCACAGACGTTCACAGGGGCCCAGAGAGCAAGGACTCATGAGCAGGCGGTGAGTGCATCCCTCGCTGGCTCAGGTGTAGCCGGTACAAAGGGACGTCTGCCAGGAGAAGCCCACCCGAGGCCCACCTGGGCCAGCGGAGAGGGGTGAATGCCACTGGCTCAGCCACATGGGACGCAGGAAAATCCACGGGCTCCTCACAAGCTCGGGGGAGAGAAAGCCCACACACACCTACGAAGAAGAGCAACTCTCCTTGAGGTCTGGGAAAGGAAGGGAAAAGGACTATCTAAGCATTTAGCGTGCCTTTCCTTCACAAATTCTATTTCAGGACAACTGGCCGACACCGGTTGATGGGGAAAGCTTTATCTTTACAAACAATCACAGTTAATAAGCACTGAATGAATGATAAAGTCCAGAAACTACCCTCTGCCATCCCTAATGAAGTCACCGATTCAGCAGGAATCATCGACGAAGTGAAGAGTGAGGCAACCCGGGCAGGCGCAGGCCGCCCAGGGAGGAGAGGAGCGCACTGCCGCCTCCAGCTGGACTCCAGGGTCAGCCAGCACCTCCAAAAGCAGGACAAGGAGTCGGAGCAGGCTGCACCCAGCACAGCACACCCACCTCTACTCTGCCAAGGAGGCTTCTCTAGCTGCCGGCGCCGCAGTGGCTGAAGGCAGAGTCTCCCACGAACACCCTGAGTTCTCCCTGCGGAAGACAGAGGCCCATGTCCCTGAGTTCTCCCTGCGGAAGGTAGGGCCGCCATCCCCGACTTCTCACTGCCCGGGTTCTCATTGTGGAAGGCGGGGACCCGCATCCCCGAGTTCTCCCTGCAGAAGGCAGGGCCACCATCCCTGAGTTCTCACTGTGGAAAGTGGGGGCCCGCGTCCCCGAGTTGTCCCTGAGGAAGGCGGGGCCACCAGCCCGGAGTTCTCACTGCCTGGGTCCTCACTGGGGAAGGTGGGCCGCACGGTACTCCTTGCAGGCACTCACTGACGCTTTCTGACAATGTGCAGACTGTATCGAAAAAGGGTTATCTTTCCAAAATACTGGCATTTCTGAAAAGTGAAGCATCCCTTAGTGGCTATCAGGGAAACACAGTCCTGGATATATAAAATAAACACTGTATCACTCTTTCAGAATGATGTCGGGCTGGCTAGCTTTACACAGGTCATCTCCACACCCACCCGCCAGGCCCCTGAAGTTCCCTCTACCCAAGGACAAAAGAACCCTCCCAGGCCCCCACGAGCGGCCCCTCTGCTCCTTCATGGCCCATGGGACCTTGCTGTCACCCCTCTTCACTAGGGGGAGGCAGCGGCTAGACCACAGTCAGGGTCTCCTGAGCCAGGCCTGGCCCAGGCCCTGGGGAACACCTCTTTCTGCCGGAAAGCTGACCACCCTGCCTAACCTCCTGCCTCCCCGGCACCGCCAGTTAAGAGAAAGAAGAGGACACGATACATGCCGTGTCAATGTCCTGCAAAAGCAGGAGTTCCTCTGGACGCTAATAACTGGCCAAAGGCCCAGCATGAGCTCATCCAGAGGGGCTAGAATGGGTCACGTTGGGAGAGGCAGGCCAGTGTCAAGACAGGCCCCACAGTGGGCACGTGCAGGCAACACTTCACAGAGAGTGCTGCACTGACCTGATAAACTCAGGGCCGAGTCCAATCTTCCTGTGCCCAAGACCCTCCTGCGGCCACCAGCTCCAGCCTCCCTCCATCCTCGGCCCCTGAGGTCCCTCCTCTCCACCTCCCTCCATCCTCGGCCCCTGAGGTCCCTCCTCTCCTCCTCCCTCCATCCTCGGCCCCTGAGGTCCCTCCTCTCCTCCTCCCTGCATCCTTGGCCCCTGGGCTCCCTCTCTCCACCTCCAGACTCCACACTTCTTTCTGTGTGCTCCCCTCCGGGCCCACCCCCGACTCAAATTCCTCCTCCAAGCTCAGAAGAGGTGTCACGTCCTCATCCCAACATCCAGCCCCGGTGAGGCCGCCGTTTACAAACTCTCCCAGCACCTGACTCTGGAGTTAAGATCACAGACTCGCCGGCTGCCATCACGTGGCTCCACTGTCCTTATGCACTGCCCTGTGAGATCATGATGGCAGGAACCACCTGGCTGTCCCCTGTATCATGGCTGCCCTAAACACCACAGTCAGTAATGCTGGTTGATTAAGTCACAGGTACTCCAAGCAGCACTTGGACCCCCAGGGCTGACAACACATTCCTGGAGACCCTGGCAGCTTGAGCCACACCTGCTGTTACCGGGTGTTTACAGCTCAACAGGGATGCCCCTGAAAGACCTGTTTGTCTACATAGGATAGAAACACAGCCCAGGAGGCACCAGGCAAGAGGAGAGTCTGACGACACCTCAGCATCTGTCG
>CAUYQU010038643.1:0-13837 GCA_963574635.1 Cheracebus regulus
CCCTTCCCTACAGAGCTGGGCCTTCCTGGGTTCAGCTGTGCTTGTTCTCAGTCCTCAGCCCTTCCAATTTCTGTTCTCCTTGTGGGGATGGGACCAGCGGAGCCCGACTAAAAGGGCAGCCAGTCCCGTACACTCCGCACCGAGAAGCGCCACACCGGCCAAAAGAGTCGTGCTGGCGAACCATGTGGCTCCTTCGCCGGGATTCTCCCAGTCTGTGGGCATCAAAAATTCGTCTGCAGTTGTGGCATCCACTCGCTCTCTGCGCTTTCACTGGGAGCTACAATCCTGAGCTGCTGCTACACAGCCATCTTGGATCTCTCTCCGGCCGGTGATGAAGTTTTTTCTGTTTCTTAGTTTTCCTTTGGCGGATGCCCGTTCCCCACAGGGCCGAACCTTCCCGGGTTCGCTGTGCTTGCTGTGAAACTCTCCGTCTGCAGCGCCTCCAATTGCTGTTTTCCTTGTGGGGATGGGACCAGCCGAGCCCGTCCGTCCGTATACTCTGCACCGGGAAGCGCTGCGCTGGGGCACTGGCAAAACAGCTGCGCCGGCCAAAAGAGTCGCGCTGGTGACCTGTGTGGCTCCTCTGCCGGGAATCTCCCGGTCTGTGGGCAACAAAAATTTGTCGGAAAGTGTGGCGTCCACTCGTTCTCTGCGCTTTCACTGGGAGTTACATTCCTGAGCTGTTGCTAATCGGCCATCTTGGATCTTTCCTCTTTTTTTTTTTTTTGAGATGGAATTTCGTTCTTGTCACCCAGGCTTGAGTGCAATAGTGTGATCTTGGCTCACTGCAACCTCTGCCTCCCGAGTTCAAGCGATTCTCCTGCCTCAGCCTCCTGAGGCTCTGAGATTACAGGCACCTGCCACCAAGCCCAGCTAATTTTTATATTTTTAGTAGAGATGGGGTTTCACCATGGTCTCGAACTCCTGACCTTAGGTGATCCACCTGCCTTGGCCCCCCAAAGTGCTGGGATTACAGGTGTGAGCCACCACAGCCAGCCTTAGTCTCCTTTATCTCTTAACCATTTAAAGCTGACCTGTTTATCTAATTAACTGGTTGTCACATTAGGAGTAGGAAAAATGTGAGTTAATGGCATCTATATTTCAGGCTGGAATAGTGAGACGAGAAAATCAGCAACAATGCAATCTGAACAACCAGGGGCCATTTTTAGGGTGTGAACTGAAGAGAGCAGGGTCTGGGTGTTGGGTTGCATGAAGGAGAGCCCCGGTGGCTGTGCACCAAAGAAGCTGGGGTGGCACAGGAGCTTTATGGAGTGAAATGTATTCCCAAGCCTGCTCCTTCTCTGACACCTTTTAGGCTAAGAATATCTGGGTTAGAGGCAATGCACACTATTAGGGTGGTGCAAGTCACTGTGGTCTAAGATATCAAATATGTTTTTCCTCTAAGGATTCATTATTTTTTTGAGTTAATTACATTACATTTTTAGTATCATGACCTTTAAATGAATATATTATGATGAATTATAAATTTGCATTAAAACTTTTATACTAATGGATATGGACAAAGATAAGACTTTCATTAGCTGAGTATACCTTTTTTTCTTTACATTTCTCTTTTTCTTCTTTTAAGTAACTAAGCCTTCACAAGCTTAGTGTATCTCTGTGAGAGACCTGTATCTTTTGAATAGTTTGGATATTTAATGATATGTCTCCTTATCCACCTTTTTAAAAGCCCATAACATTTCTTTCTTTTTTTAAAAAAATTATTTGTTTATTTATTTTTGAGGCAGAGTCTTGCTCTGTTGCCCAGGCTGGAGGGGATTGGCATGATCTTTGTTCATTGCAACCTCTGCCTTCTGGGCTCAAGCAGCCTTCCTGCTGGCGTGCCACCATGCTTGGCTAATTTTTGTTTTTAAAGATTTTTTTTATAGACCCAAGGTCTCACTATGTTACCCAGGCTGGTCTTGAACTTTTGGGCTCAAGCAGTCCTCCTGGGCTCAAGCAGTCCTCCCACCTCAGCCTCCCAAAGTGCTGGGATTACAGGCAATGAGCCACTGTACCTGGCTATTTATTTATTTATTTGAGACTGAGTCTCATTCTGTCACCCAGGCTAGAATGCAGAGGTGCAATCTTATCTCACTGCAACCTCCACCTCCCAGGTTTAAACGATTCTCTTCCTCCCGAGTAGCTGGGATTGCAGGTGTCCACCACAATGCCCAGATAATTTTTGTATTTTCAGTAGAGATGGGGTTTTACCATGTTGGCCAGGCTGGTCTTGAACTCCTGACTTCATGATCTGTCTGCCTCTC
Source organism: Cheracebus regulus (assembly GCA_963574635.1). NCBI lineage: Eukaryota > Metazoa > Chordata > Mammalia > Primates > Pitheciidae > Cheracebus > Cheracebus regulus. Next base: position 2,268 of record CAUYQU010038643.1, read on the forward strand.
CCAAAGTGCTGAGCTTATAGGTGTGAGCCACTGCGCTCGGCCTATTTCTTTATTTTTAAAATTTTACACTTTTAATATAAATATTTTTGTAATCCTTCATGGGATTGAAGATAGTTCCTTTAATAATTAAGAGAAGCTGTCAATTAGTGGAGAGTACCCCGGACCTAGATTCAGAGATCTCAGGTTGTTGTCACACGTTCTGTTGAGATGATTTTGTTGTGTTTTTAATAAATTGGGTACCTAGGTTAATAATTTACAATGAGAAATGCCCCTTCACAAGGATCAGAATGTTCATGTTCATTGATCAAGAATCGAATACCAGTGTCAGGGGAGAAGGTATAATATATCTGATGTAATTTCTCATGCTCTTAATTCTTCTTTTGTGATGTGAGAAGCTTGGATAAGATAACATTTAAGGTTCCTTTAATTCTAAAAATTTCTGTTCCATGGCCTGTGTCATGGAAAGGGGAAGCAGCACTCAAAACTAGAAAGTAGGTGTGTTCTATGCCAGGCACTGAGGTAAGCATTTAGTGTGCATTATTTCATTTAATCCTCATAACTGATGAGGTAGGTATTATCATCCCCTTTTTATTTATTTATTTATTTATTATTTTATTTTATTTTTTGAGACAGAGTCTTACTCTGTTGCCCAGGCTGGAGTGTAGTGGCGTGACCTTGGCTCACTGCAACTTCTGCCTCCTCAGTTCAAGTGATTCTCCTGCCTCATCCTCTCAAGTAGCTGGGATTACAGGCACGTGCCACCACGCCCAGCTAATTTTTTGTATTTTTAGTAGAGACGGGTTTTCACTGTGTTAGTCAGGATGGTCATCATCCCTTTTTTAATATTAGGTTGGTGCAAAAGTAACTGTGGTTTTGTCATTAAAAGAAACTAATACAAGCATTAGGTAACTTGCTCAATTATCCCACAGCTAGTGAGTGGCAAAATTTGGATCTTGAATACAGGTCTGTCAGGGTCCAGAGGTTGGGGGCTGAGGTCTGTGCTGGCTCTTTAACGGTCACACAGTAGCAGTTTTGAGGAACATTTATTTAAGAGCAATAAACAGGATGGAGACTTTTTTGCTTCTTAACAAGTTATGTACTGTTAATAATTCTCTAGGTATTTTGTATCCATACATTATTATAAGTATATAAAATTTGGGGCCAGGCATGGTGGCTCACGCCTGTAATCCGAACACTGTGGGAGGCCAAGGTGAGTGGATCACAAGGTCAAGAGATCAAGACCATCCTGGCCAACATGGTGAAACCCTGTCTCTACTAAAAATACAAAAATTCACTGGGGGTGGTGGAATGCACCTGTAGTCCCAGCTACTGGGGACATTGAGGCAGGAGAATCACTTGAACCCAGGAGGTGGAGGTTGCAGTGAGCTGAGATAGCGCCACTGCACTCCAGCCTGGCGACAGAGGGAGACTCCATCTCAAACAAAAAGAGAAAAAAGAAAAGAAAAAAGTATATAAAATTTAACAGTATAAAAAGCAAAGAGATCTCTGAATGCAAGTGGCAAAATAAAGCAAGTTTAAATAATCTGCCTCCAAATCTAAGGAAATAAAAAAATAAAGTGGTGAAAAAAGTAAGGAGACCAACTTTACACCATAAACTCCAAAAGTGACAGCCATGGAAAGTGACATTGTTGGGGTGGCTCCTTTTTTCACACTCACGCCTCAGGATTAGTGCTCAGAACTCTGATAATTTTTATGAATGTGTTCCAATTTGGAAAGAAACTGTCGGAAGGAGCGAGTAGGTGGCCCTGGGAAAAGTAAAGGCAATGCCTCAAATGTGGCAGGCCCTGCTTACCTCTACGGGGCTGACAGAGACAGCAAGGGTCTCCATGGCTCCCATCTTTCCAGGTCTCTGTGTTGAGTTAGAAGAACAAGATGGATATACCCACAGCTAGCTGGGGTGGGTACTGGTACAGGATGTTTAACTGGATTTCAGAAGATAAATCAGAGCTCCTCCTGACCTACTGTGGGTCTCCTTTCACATGACCCTCACCATGTCCTCAGGCTGAAGATAAAAGTGGATTAAAAGCAACCCTAACATCTTAAATAGCTCCAAATGGGGCAGACAGACTGGTCCTTAATATTAATGTGGAAATATATCAGACACAATGAGAAGTCAGTACAGAGCTATGTAATTTTTTTTTTTTTTAAGACAGAGTGTCTATTCTGTCGCCCAGGCTGGAGGGCAGCAGTGCTATCTCAGCTTATTGCAACCTCCGCCTCCCAGGTGTAAGCAATTCTCCTGCCTCAGCCTCTGGAGTAGCTGGGATTACAGGCACGGGCCACCACACTCCTCTAATTTTTGTATTTTTAGTAGAGACCGGGTTTCACCATGTTGGCCAGGCTAGTTTTGAGCTCCTGACCTCAGGTGATCCACCCACCTCAGCTTCCCACAGCGCTGGGATTATAGGCACGAGCCACTGAGCCTGGCCAGAGCTATGTAATTTAAAAGAAGAGTGGAAAAAATAAAGGCAGGGCAGGTAAGCAAACACATTAGAGCAGGAAGAAAAATAAGGAAAAGAGGCCGGGCACGGTGGCTCACGCCTGTAATCCCAGCACTTTGGGACCCAAGGTGGGTGGATCGCCTGAGGTCAGGAGTTCATGACCAGCCTCATTTTATAAAAAAGTAAAATAAAAAAAAGGAAAAGGAAAAGAAGAACGAGAAAAAAAGAGGCCGAAAAGAAGAAAGAAGACAGAATATGATGTAAAAAGACAAGTGTTTAAAGATGAAAAACAGCTTTTAAAATAGTGAAAATATATCTCTTCCAAACATAAAAGGTCTCCTGGAAATGCTTTAAGATCCAGAATAACCAGATTGCAGATGGCGGCAGCTGTTGCGTCTGGCTTCCTAGGCTGCTGGGTCGGTCCCGCCCACAGCTGGGGCCGCCTATGTCGAGTGCCGCCCACAGCGGAGAAGGTTCCCCTCGCATGTGGGAGGTCCTCACCTTCTTCGTCGCGCTCCCCGGGGTGGGAGTCAGCATGCTGAATGTGTACCGGAAGTCGCAAAAAGAGCACGAGAGACCCGAGTTCGTCGCCTACCCTCATCTCCGCATCAGGACCAAGCCGTTTCCCTGGGGAAATGGTAACCATACCCTATTCCATAACTCTCATGTGAATCCACTACCAACTGGCTACCAGGATGAATAAAGAGAATCTGGACCACTACCCGGGCACCAGGGACCACAGCACTGGTTTGGACCATTACTGCGCACATGGACCAGAAGAAGTATATGGGACCGTAAGCTCACCTTCTTTACCTGTATCAAATGATGACTGGTATACTGATCTTCCATTCCTTTGCTTGTGGCAGGAGATGGCTTAATTAATAACTTAAACTTAAAAAAAAAAAAAGATATAGAATAAGCTTGGCCGGGTGATGTGGCTCACGCCTGTAATCCCAGCACTTTGTGAGGCCAAGGCAGGTGAATCACCTGAGATGAGGAGTTCGAGACCTGGCCCACATGGCAAAACCCTGTCTACTCGGGAGGCTGAGGAAGGAGAATAGCTTGAACCTGGGAGGTGGAGGTTGCAGTGAGCTGAGATTGCGCCACTGCACTTCAGCCTGTGTGATGGGAGCGAGACTCCATCTCACACACAAAAAAGAGATATAGAATAACTTTACTATACTATTATTCTAGAAAATGAAGGCCCCAAAATGAGGTATAAAATAACAATGAAAAGAATGGAGAAATTTTTAGTGCTAAGGAAACTGTTTGAGATCCTAAAGACAGCCACCATAGATCTGCTAAATTTTGGAAGAGCAGGGAACAGGATAGACATGACTGAAAATAGAATTAGTGGCATGGAGGAAATGCTGCCACTAATTGGTGAATGCAGGGTCAGGCGCAGTGACTCATGCCTGGAATCCCAGCACTTCGGGAGACCGAGGTGGGAGGATCACTGGAGCCCAGGAGTTTGAGTCCAGCCTGGTTAACATAGTGATACCCTGCCTCTGCAAAACATTAGCTTGATGGGGTGGCTCAGGCCTGTGGTCCTAGCTCCTCTGGAGGCTGCGGCAGGAGGATTGCTTGAGTCCAGGGCTTTGAGGCTGCAGTGAACTATGACCACACCACTACACTCCAGCCTGAATGACAGAGAGCACTCTGTCTCTGAAAAAAAAAAAAAAAAAACAGATAAAAACAACAATAATAATCAGTAAATGCAGAGAAAAGGGACAAAGATTAAAATAAGTGGAAGTCAATATGGAATTCATAGACTGTAAAATAATAAGAAATATATATATATGTTATATATATTCTCATAAGATATATATATTATATGTAAAATATCCTTATATTTTATGCATGTTAATACACATATTCCTATAAGGAGTGAAATGGGGCTGGGCTTGCGGTACAGAAGGGAATGGAGCAATATCCACGAACTTCTGAGGACAAGAAAGTGTAGCCCGCTTCTCAGAGAAAACACCAAGTGGCAGATGGCTGGTGCAGCAGGGAGAGGAGGGGACCCTAGGATGGAGAACCGAGGCGTCTTTTGCGGAGGCTAGGGCAGTGGCATCCCCAGCTGGGGTCGTTGCCAAGATCCAGGACGGGCCTGAGGCCACAGAGCTCGCAGAGGCAAGGCCAAGGCCAACGAGTGGATGCCCCTCACCAAACTGGGCTGCCTGGTCAAGGACATGAAGATCAAGTCCCTGGAGGAGATCTTTCTCTTCTCCCGGCCCATCGAGGAGTCTGAGATCATTGACTTTTTCTTGGGGGCCTCTCTCCAGTATGAGGTTTTGAAGATGATGCTCGTGCAGAAGCAGCCCCACGCCGGCCAGTGCACCAGGTTCAAGGCGTTGGTTGCCATCGTGGACTACAGTGGCCACATCAGTCTGGGTGTTAAGTGCTCCAAGGAGGTGGCCACTGCCATCTGAGCGGCCAATATTCTGGCCAACCTCTCCATTGTCCCCGTGTGTAGAGGCTACTGGGGGAACAAGATCGGCAAGCCCCACCCTGTCCCTTGCAAGGTGACAGGTCGCTATGGCTCTGTGCTGGTGCGCCTCATCCCTGCGCTCGGGGCACTGGCATCATCTCGACCCCAGTACCTAAGAAGCTGCTGATGATAGCCAATATCCATGACTGCCACATCTCAGCTGGGGCTGCTACCCTGAGCAACTTTGCCAAGGCCACCTTCGATGGCATCTCCAAGACCTAGAGCTACCTGATCCTCAACCTCTGGAAGGAGACTGTATTCACCAAGTCTCCTTATTAGGAATTCACTGACCTGGTCCACACTAGAGTCTGTGTGCAGAGGACACAGGCTCCAGCTATGGCTACAACATAAGGTTTTTATAGAAGAAAAATAAAGTGAAGTAAGCCTGTTTAAAAAAAAAAAAAAAGAAAGAGTAGTTCAACAAAATTATTCAGTTATAAAGTCAACAAGCCGGCTTTCTCAAATATGAAAAAACAAAGGGAACATAGTACTTAGAATCTAGTGTGTAAAAGATATAGAGGTAAGCCTTTCATGAACAAAACCTCTGGACATTGAAATCCGGCCAAAGAAATGAATCAAAATCAAGAATGTAGGAGTGGTAAAAGGACTGGAAATGAGCACCAGACCCTTTTTAAAATAGAACAAAAACTAAGTAACTAGGCGTATCATAATTACAGAACATGATGTGATGGCTTACAACTCGGCAAGGTAAAATATATTATAATTAATGAGAAAAGAAGTGGAGAAAAATGTAGGTAGGAGAAATTGTTAAGAGCATAATCACTTCATCTTTCATAGCAGAGAGTCAACCCATGCTGTCTAAAATTAAACCATGTGCTTAAGAAAAAACCAAAAACATTTCCAGATCTTTTATTATTTTAATAATCTCTTGGCTTAACCTGAGAGCTGGAGAGGAAGGCCAGCATCTGTATGCCAGATTTGCCTACAGCTGTGTTTTGGTTTTGTAAGGCCAGATCAATGTTTTCAAATATTTTAAAGTCTAAATGTCTTTAGGCGGGGGTGCACTCGCCTGTTGACTTCCATTTTATACATTTGTAATTCACACATTTAAGGGCCTGCCTTGCCTTATCTTCAGAGGACTGTTTGGCAACGAATATCTTCTGTGATGAAGAATCATGTATCTGAAGTTCAGTAATTCCTGGAAAAAGATGAAATAATTGACCAATAGATACATTCCTCTCCTTTGTTGTATGAAATATCTTTTTCTCTGGCATAACAAATGATTCTTTCTCATACGTTATAATGACAGTCATCTGTCTCCTAGCAAAGCCAGACACTGCTGCCTCCACCTTTTTCTTAAATTGTCTGTGCCCTGGGCTTTGACTCCAGTGCACGCATGAGAGATGCACAGAGAGTGATTTTCCTGAGAGATCCCTTTCAACGGGTAGGCGCCTCCACGAGGCTTCTCCTTATGCGTCTTATTCTATTTAAAGCTTTGGGGGCTTAGCTGTTGTCACCTTCCAGCTATTTCTTTGGCTCAAATTTAACTTTCAGTCCTTTAAACAGAGTATGGCTTGGGACTGAAAGGGAGCCAGGAGAAACAGCTGATTGGCTGTGAAGGCCTTGTTGGGGTGTTCTGACCCTGGCTGGAGAGGCTGAGCTGGTCATTCTGAGAGCAACTGTGAGGGCAGCCCAAGTCTGCTCTGACCCTTTAGAAGAAACAGGGGATAGACACTGGAAGGACTGATGTTCCAGCAGGAGACCAAAGACTGGGCACTGCAAACAGAATTGCAGAATTCTTTTTTATTTTATTTTATTTTTTGAACTGGAGTCTCACTCTGTCGCCCAGGCTGGAGTGCAGTGGCGTGATCTCAGCTCACTGCAAACTCTGCCTCCCAGGTTCAAGTGATTCACCCTGCTTCAGCCTCCGGAGTAGCTGGGATTACAGGCGCACACCACCGTGCCTGGATAATATTTTTGTATTTTCAGTAGAGACGGGGTTTCACCATGTTGGCCAGGCTGGCCTCGAACTCCTGACATTGTTCATACGCCAGCCTCGGCCCGCCAAAGTGCTGGATTACAGTCATGAGCCATAACGCCTGGCCTGAGCCACCACACCCGGGCAGAACTCTTAAATTAATATTTCCACATACAGGTACTGTGTTAGTTCTTTAGGGATCTGCTGAAGACAAAATAGATGCCACCTTAGAAAAGCAAAACCAACTTATTATTTAAATTAAATTTTATAATAATCAAGAGAGAGATGCCTGTCACACTTAGATGTTGAACTTTTCAATGTTTCCGTGATTAGAAGACATTTTATGGGAAGGAATAAAGGATGGATTGTGTGATGGTGGCTGTGAGAATGGGGTGGGAAGGGTAGAAACAAGCTGAAAGAACCAAAGTTTGGTTGCTGACTGGATATGAGAACAGAGAAGAATTCAAGCTTGATCGCCTGAACGGGAGGTAATATTACTATTTGTTAAATTATTTTTGAGACAGAGTTTCACTCTTGTTGCCCAGGCTGGAGTGCAATGAAGCGATCTTGGCTCACTGCAACTTCCACCTCACGGGTTCAAGCCATTCTCCTGCCTCAGCCTCTCAAGTAGCTGGGATTACAGGCATGCACCACCATGTCTGTCTAATTTTGTATTTTTAGTAGAGACAGGATTTCACCATCAGGCTGGTCTCGAACTCCTGACGATCCACCCACCTCAGCCCCCAAAGTGCTGGGATTACAGGTGTGAGCCATCGCGCCTGGCCCTGGTGATACTACTAACTATGGGCAAGCCAAGGGGTTCACACCAAGGTGTTCTCATTTGCCTGCTTCTTGCTTTTGTAAGTAATACCACTACAGGCAGAGAATTTCCTCTAGTAAGGTGATTTTCTTCTGTCTTTGTAGCGCTTACAATTAGTGTTCTCCTAGGATAATCTTTCTAAACACACCACATATTATCCAGGGCAGTTGGATTCCTTGTATATAACATTTTTGTTATGGAAAAAAGTTAAAAAATTTGTGTAAGGCCAATCATAATTAACTTATTGATTAACTTCAAAATTTATCATTGAGAAAGGTAAATTATCTAAAATATTTCAGGCATTCAGGCATATACAGACAAATGTGTGTGTGTGTGTGTGTGTGTGTATGTGTGTGTGTGTGATCTATCTTTACTTTTTTTTTTTTTTTTAGAGACAGGGATTTGCTCTGTTACCCAGACTGGTGGCACAATCATAGCTCATTTGAACTCCTGGCTCAAGCAATCCTTCTGCCTCAGCCTTCTGAGTACTGGGTCTACAGATGTGCCTTACCACACCCAGCTAATTTATTATTATTATTATTTTTGAGACGGAGTCTCAATCTGTCACCCAGGCTGGAATGAGTGGCATGATCTCAGCTCACTGCAACCTCCACCTCCTGGGTTTAAGTGATCCTCCCACCTCAGTCTCCCCAGTAGCTGGGATTACAAGCATGTGCCACCACACCCAGCTAATTTTTGTATTTTTAGTAGAGGCAGAGTTTCACCATGTTGGCCAGGCTGGTTTCAAACTCCTGACCTTAGGTGATCCACTGGCCTCAGCTTCCTAAAGTGCTGGGATTACAGACATGAGCCACAGCACCTGGCCAATAATATATTTCTTAGCCCATTGGATACTAAGAACTCTCAATGGAGATTATTACCCCTATGCTGCATGCCATTCTGTGACATCTTTTGAGTTTTTATCTGAGGGTGAAATTATGCATGCAAAGGGCTACCTATATTTGCTTACATTTAATGAATGTCCAATTAATTAGAATTATAAATTGGAAAATTTTGTTTTTCTCATGCCTCTTAGTCAAGTTTGCAACTTGTTATTTTATTAATAAATCTTATACGTTTTTGTAACGATTAAGAAAAATTGCTTTCATTAAAAAATTCATGTTTCATTAATTTATAAATTTAACAAAGTCCCCTAAATAAAAGTAGTTTATAGAGTTTCATTAAACATTTTAAACTACTTTTTTTTCCCCAAGCAAAATTGTATCCAGCTTTATTAAAGATACTTTCCATAAACAATCATGGTATTTCAGGCAGGACATGAGCAGACAATTGTTAACAGTATACAACAACTTTCAAACTCCCTTCTTTGTTGAACTACCAAAAATCAGAATGTCACTATAAAAATCCAATGAAGTCTTCATCTGATGCTCTGAACGGAAAATTTAGAGTGAGGGTTGACATTTCACATTTAGCATATTGTTTAACAACTTTTCATGAGTCGACCCTGACTTTCAGGAAGTGAAATGCAAATGGCAGAATTTATCTGAAGATCCACAATCTAGAAATGGAACCACCGCCCTTTTGACAGGTACCATCTCAGCGGTATCACTGGAAAGTCCAGATGGCCTGACACACTGGTAACCAATGACTGGGGGTCAGGTCCCAACAGATGTCTGGTCTTAAGGGAGTTAAGTCTATGCTGAGAGACAGAAAGGGAGAAGAGGACATAAAAACAAATTTTTGTATTTTTATATAGTAAAGATGGGGTTTCACCATGTGGGCCAGGCTGGTCTCGAACTCCTGACCACAAGTGATCTGTTGCCTCAGCCTCCCAAAGTGCTGGGATTACAGGTGTGGACCACCATGCCTGGCTTTCACCATCCTTATTCTTATTTTGGTGTGTGGTAGAGTGAGTTATCCAATGAGCAGATTTACTGTCTTAGGCTGGTGTTACTAGTTCTTACAATTCCCCTTTGGATTCTGAATTAGATCAGTGGTTATCAAACTTTTTGGCATCAGGACCCCATTACCCTAAAAAATTATTCAGAATCCTAAAGAGCTTTCATTTATATGGGTTATAACTATTGATATTTGCTATAATAGAAATTAAATCTGAGAAATTAAAAAATATTTTTATTGAGTCATTTAAAAATAACAATAATAGGCCTGGTGCAGTGGCTCACACTTATAATCCCAGCACTTTGGAAGGCCAAGGTGAGAGGATTGCTTGAGCTCAAGAGTTTTAGAGTAACTTGGACAATATAGTGAGATCCAAAAAATTAAGAAAATAAGTTGGGTGTGGTGACATGTGTCTGTAGTCCCAGCTACAGGGGAGGCTGATGTGGGAGGATTGCTTGAGCCTGGGAGGTGAAGGCTGCAGTGAGCTGTGATTGCACCACTGCACTTCAGCCTGGGCGACAGAGCGAGACCCTGTCTCAAAAACTGAGTGACAGAGCAAGGCCTTGTCTCAGGAAAAAAAAACAAATGGAAAACACATCAATGTTAGTATTAATAATATAGTTTTATGGAATAAACAACTACAAACATTTTTGGAAGTTTTTTTTTTTTTTAGCAGTGAATTGAATAACGATGAAAATCTAAAATATGCCAAGGAGACACATGACAAAAGGTATGGACTTGCCCCCATTGTCACAACAGAAAAATGTGACCCTAACACTTTGACCCTAAATCCTGTGCTCCTGCATATAATAGTCAAGCAGCCAGACATTGCTACTTTATCCACATTCAGCAGAAGCTGGGTGATCATTGTGAGAGAAGTTGAAGAAGTAGCTCCTTCATTAGGCAAGAAATTGGACTAGACCAATGATCACAAATTTCCATTTTCATCCTACGATTCTATGCTCCTTTGAACCTGGAAAAAACTCAGGCTTTTCTGGGTATATATGAAGGGGTAGGCACTGTTGCTTGCTTTTCCTGTATGAAGTCTCCCCATTTCCCTTTGTAACAGAGTCCCAATTGTGCTTAGAGAATTAGAGTGTCCAGTTAAGGAGACATAATTCCCTGGGTCCTCTGCAATTAGGAGCAGCTTTGTGACCTAGTTCTGGCCCGTGAGATATAAGCAGAAATCCGCAAGATGAGGATTCTGGGAGATTAATGATTTCCCTTATTTAAAAAAGCACATTTAGAAGATATGTGTCTGTTTCCTTTCTTTTGCTAGGGACAGCGATGTAATACCTGGAGATGGGGTAGCTCTCTAGCACCATGAAGAAGAAAGCCACGCACTAAAAATGGATGATCAAGAAGTGAAAGGAGCCTTCTTCTGGACTTCTTGTTACTTAAGAAGAATCTTTTCTTAAGATACTGTAATTGAATTTCTGTTACATGAAGGCTAACACAAACCTAACTAGAATAATAGGCAGAAATGCTTTAATTTAATCTGAACTTAATTGTTTAAGACCTTCACTACTGGTCAGTGTGGCAGCCAGTGCATTCCTTTTTTTTAGGGATAGTATATTCTGCTTTGTTGATAGTCTATACTTGTACAGTCAATAAAATTGGGTAAATAAGACGAAGTTTAAGATAAGTCTGACTTTAATTTCCATCAGACTTCTAAAATACTATGCACTTCTTATCTCTCTAGTAATACTTTCTTTTTTTTTTTTAAGCAGTTCCCAGCTTGACTCTTTTCTTTTCTTTTCTTTCTTTTTTTTTATGAGAGGAAAAAAGAAGAAGAAAGAAAAAGTGGGAGAGAGAACAAAATTCTTGCTCTATTGCCCAGGCTGGAATGTAATCTTAAAAAAGGTATTAAAAACCTCTTTTATGCCGTCAATTGTACTTAACAGCAGAGACAGGAAGGAATAAGGGAAGAAAATAACAGTTAACCAATATTTCATATAGGTCTGTAAGATACTATGCAAATGCTAAAGAATAATTCAC
>CAUYQU010038644.1:0-13964 GCA_963574635.1 Cheracebus regulus
CCTTCCCTCCCTCCCTCCCTCCTTTCCTACCCTCCCTCCCTCCTTCCCTCCCTCCTTCCCTACCTTCCTTTCTTCCCTCCCTCCCTCCCTCCCTCCTTCCTTCCTTCGTACCTTCCTTCCTATTTGTCTTGTCTTTAAAAATAATGTCTTTATTACTTTTATAAAAAGAATACATGTTCATAAACAATTCAAGTGAAAGAGAGAAGCAAAAATAAAAGAAAAAAAGAAAAGAATAATTACACACAATTCATCATCTCACTATCCGGAAATAATTGTTAAAATTAGCTGGTGGTCATTCCAGTTGTCTCTTTAGAAATATATACTGATACCTGAATAGAAGCAGTCTGATAAACTGAGACAATTCCACCAATGCTCCTTTTTAATTCAATTTAATTTAATTTTTAGAGACAGAGTCTCTGTCACTCAGGCTGGAGTGCAGTGCTGTGATCACGGCTCCCTGCAGCTCCGAACTCCTGGGCTCACACGATCCTCTAACTCCAGCCTCCTGAGTAGCTGGGACTACAGGTGTGCACCTCAGTGTCTGGCTAAGCTTTTTAAAGTTTTAAAATAGAGATGGGGGTCTTGCTATGTTTCCCAGGCTGGTCTCAAACCTCTGGCCTCAAGAGACCCTCCCGCCTCAGCCTCCCAAAGTACTGGGATTACAGGTGTGAGCCACCGTGCCCAGCCCACATACCCCTTTAAAATAAAATTGTTGAAGTTTTCTTCAAGTTAATAGCAGCAATGAAATATCTGAAGTGAAACTGAGACAATGGTTGAACTTCAGAGCATTGTTTCTTTGCCTCAAAAAAACCATCATTCTTAAAAGAGTTTCAAAGATTGAGGAAAAAATATGAAAAAAATAAGCTGGGAGTCATTTTAAGTAAAAGATGTTTCCATTCTAGGCCATCGTAACTGGCTCAGTGCTGTTGAAAGATGAGGAAATTAGGAGGTTGTTTTTTTTTCTGAAAGTCTCTTTCAGAAAAAAAATTTTGTTCTCTAGTCTTTTTACCTTGTCTACATTCACATTTGGATTCTCTTCTGCAGGGTTTCTTTTAATTCCACATTTTATTGTATTCAGTTCTTATCGTTGTTTTTTCATGACTTTCCATTCCAAGGCTTTCCCCTCTATGTTGAGGCTCTATTTTATTGTGAAATAGTTTTTCTTTCTTTTCAAGCATCATGGGTGCTGTGTTGTCTGCGTCCTTCATGCTAGAGAATGCCTGTCTCTTGATTTTTATATTTTAAGGACAACTTGAAGCATATTTGGCTTTCCCTTTAAAGCTGCCTTCCCACAAGCTTTCTTTCTTTCTTTCTTTTTTTTTTTTGTTGGAGACAGAGTCTTGCTGTGTCACCAGGTGCCAGGCTGGAGTGCAGCAGCGCAATCTCGGCACACTGCAACCTCCGCTTCCCGGGTTCAAGCAATTCTCCTGCCTCAGCCTCCCACGTAGCTGTGACTATAGACGCGCGCCACCACACCCAGCTAATTTTTATATTTTAGTAGAGACGGGGTTTCACCATGTTGGCCAGAATGGTCTTGATCTCTGGATCTCGTGATCCACCCGCCTCGGCCTCCCAAAGTGCTGGGATTACAGGCGTGAGCCACCACGCCCAGCCCCACAGGTTTTGCACTAGTGTGAGGACTCCCACTCCCTCCCCTTTCCCCCCATCTTCTCTCCCCCCACCCCAATATCCAGTTTCCTGTTCCTTGTGATACATGTTACCTAGATTTACCTGTCATAGAGATTTTAAAGACTTGTTCATGGCTGTGGTATTCCCTGAGTTCCTCCAGGGTCTTTGAGAATGTTTGTCTGCAGCTTTTTGGCTCGAAAGACAAATCAAATGATCACATTTTGGGTTCCTATTTTCACCGCGGTCTCTGGATGAAACTTGCCGAGGAAGAGTCTGAATCCAGCATGATTTTACGAGTTCTCCCTTCCCCCAAAAATGCTTCTCTTTCATCTGCAAGTGCAGGAAGAATTGTTTTCTTTCTTTAACCACTGTATTTCCCCATGCCCATCATTTCCAATAAATTTTTGTTGAACATGTTGTGCCGTTTGGGTATAAAGTCCTTCACCTTGAAAGAAATTCCCTATATTGTGTCTTTTGATGGCCTTTCTTCTTTCATTTTTTTCACTCATGTCCCCAGGCCAGGCAGGAAGGAAATAGGTGTGAAAAAAGTGGACGTGCTCTCACACTCATTTTAAAACTGTCTGTTCAGGTACCAACATCAGAGAAAAGTGGCCAGAGTCAACTGTGAATGAAACTCAATTTAGGAACAAACGTTACTGATAAAATATGAGTCTAGCAAATCAAGAATGTGATCACAAGAAAAATACAGCGTGTTCCAGTGTGGCTTATTCCAGCAACAAAGGAGTGACATCAGGAAATCTACTAATGTAATTGACTCCATTGGTAGATTAAACCACGTGACTAAATAGAGGCACCATTGGATGCAATTTAACACCCATTCATGATTAAAAAGAAAAGATGATTAACTGTCTTAGCCAGTTCCTCCTTACTGTCCATTTGGGAGGGAGCCTGGAGAGCAACCGTGGCTGCTGGAAGAGCAGTTTGGAGAGTGACCAGTTGTTGCAGTTTGCTTGGGATTGAGGGTTTTCCTGGGATGGGGGACTTTCAGTGCTAAAACTGGCAACCTGGGATGGAGGTCGCCACATAGAGGGTGTTGGTAGCAGCTCAGCAACAGAAGAATTAAAGAATGATTAAACTGTTCTGCAGAAGAAAATAAGATTTTTTTGTTGTTGTTCTGTAGAGGGAGAAAGATGAGAGAAAAAAGGGCAGAGGATTGAGGAAAGGGGCAAGCGGGTGTGAGGGTGGCGTGGATGTGGGTGAGAGCACCCTAAGTTGCGGGCCAAGGCTGTTTTAGGAACAGCGGTGCCTGATGCTAAGTGTGTTTTTGCGAGGAGATCTTGAGAGCCCCCTCTCCACCCTCTCCTCTGTAGCAGGTACTGGTGGTGCCCAGATTAGCCCCCGTTCCTGGCTGTTGCCCCTCATATAGTTTGGATGTCAGTCCCCTCCAAGTCTCATTTTGAACTGTGGTCCCCAGTGATGGAGGTGGAGCCTGGTGGGAGGTGTTTGGGTCATGGGAGTGGCTCCCTCATGAATGGCTTGGTGCTGTCCCTTGGTGATGAGAGAATTTTTTGCTCTGTTAGTTACCAGGACATCTGATGGTTAGAAAAAGAGCGTGGCACCTCCTTTCTCTCCTGCTCTCTGTCTCACCATGGGACACATCTGCTCCCTCTGCTCTCCCCTGTGAGTGAAGCTTCCTGAAGCCTCACCAGAAGCAGATGCTGGCGCCACACTTCTTGTACAGCTTGCAGCATCATGGGGCAAACAAACCTTTTTTTTTTTTTTTTTAATAAGTACCCCAGCCTTGGGTATTCCTTTATAGCAACACAAAATAGATGAACACACCCCATATTCTGGGGAATCACCTTGGTCTCACCTACACCCCCTGCTCCCCATAGCTCACAGCTGAGTGACAGGGAGTACAAAAGCCTGACCCTCTTTCCATGCTGCTAAGGACCCAACCCAAGGCTACTCCCTTCAGCAAAGCCTGCAACACTTAGAAAGTTGTGTGTGTGGCCAGTTGCAATGGCTCACGCGTACTGTAATCCCAGCACAGCACTTTGGGGAGCCGAGATGGGCAGATCACCTGAGGTCAGGAGTTCGAGACCAGCCTGGCCAACATGGTGAAACCCCGTCTCTACCAAAAAATACAAAAAT
Source organism: Cheracebus regulus (assembly GCA_963574635.1). NCBI lineage: Eukaryota > Metazoa > Chordata > Mammalia > Primates > Pitheciidae > Cheracebus > Cheracebus regulus. Next base: position 3,745 of record CAUYQU010038644.1, read on the forward strand.
TAGCTGGGCATGGTGGTGGGTGCCTATAATTCCATCTACTCAGGAGGCTGAGACGGGAGAATCACCTGAACCCAGGAGGTGGAGGCTGCAGTGAGCTGAGATCACATCACTGCAATCCAGTCCAGGCAAGAGGGTGAGACTCCATCTCCAAACAACAAACAGAAAGCTGTTTATGCATGCTGAGGATGGGGCTGGGTGTTCCCATTTGAGTCAATACAGTGAGGAACAGAGACAGTGTCAGGGAAGCAGGATTCCAGGATAGGAATGAAAACAAGGATTTGCAGCAATCTTGGGCAGGGCCTTGAACTTACACAGAGCACAGAGTTGGAGCTCAGGCCAGTCTTACCTAGACCTCAGTGGGAAGGGAGACTCCTGCCTCGCTCTGCGATGCATGGATGAGCACATGGAGACTCTATGGGGTCAAGGGGCTTGTCCAAAGTCTCCAAGTAAGAAGCCAGGCTGGGATTAGAAATTCATCTGGGGGAGACAAAGCTTGAGCTCTAATCAGCAGGCTGACCTGGTGGCTGTGTGACTCTGGGCTGGCTCCATCCTCTCTCTGGGCTTCAGTATCCCCAAGGAGGCTGCAGCCCCAGGGGGCCTCCAGGAGCATTTCCACTTCTGACGCCAGTTTTGGAGGAAGTGCTGTAATTGCTTGGAATGGGTGAGGGACCCAAGTTTCATATGACACTGAAGGTAGGCTGGTTGATGTCTAAGGTGGAGGATGAGCTGGGGCTTAGGACTCACAGGCAGTGTTGCTTGTTGCACACCTTTTTCTTTAAGGACGCCATCTGCTTCTAAGTAGGTTACACTTATTGAGGTTTGTCTGCATCTTTTGCTTAGAAAGCAAACCCTTTCTTCTAAGCTAAGCTTCCTACTAGGCCTATGGGATTAGTACATACTCCAGATTAATGGGGTCCAAATTAATGTGATTTATCGTCATGGTTTTCAAAAGACGTGGTCTACTTATACAGCTACCACGGTTTTTTTTTGGACCCAAATTTAGGACACTTGGACCAATAAAAGATATTTTTTTCTCAGTTGTGGATGCAAATTATGGAAGATCTTAGAAAATTATGGAAAGTGGGGCACACTGAACAAAATTACTGCCGTCAGAGAGGATGAAGTGATGCAAGATCAGGATGTGTCGGGAAGCCCAGGCGTGCGCCACCACCTTGATCTCCATGTGAAATAGGATTGACTCAGTATCTGCAGCTAGATAATGCTTGAGGAGCTCCAAAGTGCTGACTGCCACCCAGGCTTCAGAAGAGTAAGACAACAGATTCTATGCCCTTTTCCAGTGCAGCTGGCACTCCGTGCTTGCAATCACATATGTGCCACAGACAGGATTTCTATCAAACAAACAAGAAGGAGCAGCTGGATGCCAAGCCCATCGTCTCCTTTCTGGTGCATTTAACAGGAGAAGCCCAGCTTGGGTCATCTTGGGCAGTTTCCACATCATCCACGGAGTTCTGTGGCAGACTTGTGACCCACACCATGGGAGGGTTTCGTGGCTTGGTGGCTGGCAGTGTGATGACCACAGCCATGTTGCCTTTTATTACTCACAGCACCAGGGATAGTTCCCAAAGTGGTGCTTTTCTAAACACTGGAGAAAGCAGGGCTTTCGTTGGGCTGAGGAGCTGAGTCATTGTATGCAGAGGTGGAGTCAGGGTGGCCACAGATCATGCTTCCACATACGTCACATGTATAGAAAACAGGCTCCTCCCTGGGCATGGATTCTATTATGGTAGCTAGGAGAGCTCCCCAGAGTTCATCTCTAAGTCAGTCATCTCCGGATTCAACCAGTTTTTGTTTTACCAGAGCCAAGCTTTTTGGGGAACTTTTTTTTTTTTTACTTTTTTGGGGAACTTTTTGAAGCAACAAGAACTCGAGGTACAACCGTTGCTAGTAGGTACTTTTTTTGGGGGTGGGGGGGACTGAGTCTCACTCTATCGCCCAAGCTGGAGTGCAGTGGCGTGATCTCAGCTTACTGAAACCTCTTCCTCCTGAGTTCAAGTGATTCTCCAGCCTCAGTCTCCTGAGTAGCTGGGATTACAGATGTGTGCTACCACACTCAGCTAATTTTTCTATTTTTAGTAGACATGGGGTTTCGCCATGTTGCCCAGTCTGGTCTTGAACTCCTGACCTCAGGTGGTCCTTCTGCCTCAGCCTCCCAAAGTGCTGGGATTATAGGCATGAGTCACTGTGCCGGGCCACTAGTGGGTAGTTTTGCACAGTGTGTCATCCCAAACCCAGGACCTGGGATACAGACTGATGCCCAAGACAGACCCAGTGAAGAATTAAGGATCTTTGGGCTCATCTCCAACTATTTCTGGGCTCAGCTGGCATGAGAAAGGAGTCTCAGAATGCCCAGCTCCACCAGAGGTGCCCGGCACCTCCCCTCACTCCACACTCAGGAAGCAATGTCATTTCCCGTGCCAGTCAGCTCTAAATGATTATGTAATCACATTTGTGAATGTAATCCTGTGGGGCATCATTCTAATTATAGCCCACAATCCTTTCTAGCAGTGTTCAGAGAAATAATGTGTGCAGTGAAATGGGGCTGCTCTTTGTACCGCAAGAACGTCCAGGATTCTGAGCACATGCTGTCACACCTGCCTCCTGGAATCCACATGCCCTTGGCTCTTTCTTAAAGAGGAGATCAAAGGGTCCAGTTTGTGGCAGCTCCTTCTCAGGGCAGGTGCAGTGCAGCGCATGCTTTAATTGCAGGTCCCCAGAGAACTTTGCAGACGTGCTTTTTTCATTGTTCATGATGCATTCTTTAAAAACAGTTTAGAGTGAATTTTATGGTATGCACATTTACATACCATATTGCCTCAATAAATTTGTTAAAAATAAAGTCGTTACTAAGTTAATTATAATCAACACAGATGTGTGTGTGTGTGTGACACAGGCAGTCACTGCTGCAGGCCAAGGGCGGATCATAGGAGATGTGGATGATCTGGAAGGTCCTGAGGTGGACACCGAAGGATTCTAAAAATTGATGAGCAGATGTGTTCAAATGGAAAGCTGCCAGGCATTCGTGTGTAATGTGTTGTTTCTCTTCCTGTTTTCCTTCCTTTCCTCTTTTCTTCCTTCTGTTCTCTTTCCCTTCCTCTTCTTTTTCCCTATTGTTTATTTCCTCCTCTTCCTCCTCCGTGACTTCCTCAGAATCTTATTATTTTGGCCTTGCTTCTTGATAAAAGTGGGATCTTTCCAATCATGCTAAAGTTTTATGGAGATTATTCTTTGACATGCATTCACTTAGGCCCCACCCAAGAGTAGGCTTCCTGGAGGGCCCCATGTTCTGCCCTCTGTCACCTGGGAGTTTGTTCATTGGCTGATGGCAGAGGGGGAACCATCAGAAGCACAGGAGGCGATTGGTCTTCAGTCATGTTCCCTGAGGTCACGGGTGCCAGGGAGTCACCTGCCCTGCACTCCCGAGGACAGACTGGCGTGTCACGGGCTTGCCTCAGCCAGCCATGGCTCTGGAGTCAGCAGGGTTCTTTGCTAAACTCCTGCAGGCTGTGTTCCTCAACATCGCTGATTTTAGACTTTCTGTAGAAGTTGATTCAGGCTTCCTGCCCTCATCATGGTCTTTTCAGTGCATGGGCATTTTTGTAAAATAAATGATATCTTTAATATTTAATCATTATTGTTAGTATGAATTCACCTAAGTATCACCATCATCAATTCACCTTTTCAAATAATCTGTGTTGGTTATAACAAACCTTATATGTATGGTGGTAATTTAGTTGGATTTTGAATCTGACATCTGGGGTTGAGGGGGAGAGAGAGAGAGAGAGAGAGAGAGAGGGAGAGCATGCAAGTACTCCATCAGAGATTTTTCCATCTGACTGGTTGGATTTATTCTGAGTGGGTGGGGTCAACGGTGCTCATTCTGGAGTTTTGGTCCGGCTCTGACCTTGAAGTCGTGCTACATTCATTTAATGTTTTACATAGAAACCAGTTTTACGTAGTTTATGTCAAGAAATACCCTATCATGTTTATTTAAACAGATTCCATGAGTAAAATGATGTACAGCAGAGTCTCAAGCATCTGTATTGCCTTATTGTGTACAAACTGTGGGTAAATGAAGTGAGAACTTGAGCGATTATCTTGCTCAGTTGGAGACAGAAGGCTGTTTATCAAAGCCCGTTTCTTTTTGTTTCTTTTTTTCATTTCACCTCCTATTCCAGGAAATCAAAGCTGGTTTCTTTCTCCTGTTTTCTTATGCTACATTGTATCTCCTTTTCCTAATGATTGAATAGACTCTTCAGTTCATTTATTTTTATTCTCATTTAGTCATGAGATCAAACAAGGCTATTCATTTTCCTCTGGGTCTACTTTTAGTTGAATCCTGTAAGTTTTGATGTACTGCTATGATTGTTATTCTTTTCTAAACAGTGTGCAAATTCGACTTAACCCAAGAGTTTTATAGGAGACTTTTAGATTTTTAAAATTAAAAGAGCCTAAATGGGCTGGGTGCAGTGGCTCATACCTGTACTCCCAGGACTTTGAGAGGCCGAGGTGGGTGGATCAGCTGAGGTCAGGAGTTCGAGACCAGTCTGGCCAAAATGGTGAAACCCCCTCTCTACTAAAACTACAAAAAATTAGCCGGGCATGGTGGCAGGCACCTGTAATCCCAGCTACTCAGAAGGCTGAGGCAAGAGAATCACTTGAACCCGGGAGGCAGAGGTTGCAGTGAGCCGTATTTCGCCATTGCACTCCAGCCTGGGCAACAACATCAAAACTCTGTCTCAAAAAACCCCCAAAATCCCAAATGATTATGTTTTTAAAATAAAACATTAAGCATTAATTTTTCTTTCCCAGTTTTGTTATACTATGATGAAAGAATGTGGCTCATACCATTTTATATAATTTTGGAACTTATGGAGGGTGTTTTTTTGTGGTCAAAAGTATTTTGGTAAACCTATCATGAGTGCTGAAAAAGTAGATGCATTTTCTGTAGGAAATCAAATTTATTAACTTATCGTCAGTTTTTCTATGTGTTTTGTTCATCTTGCTTTTGGCTAACTTATTCTGTCCATGGCAGACGAGGTGGGCTGAGTCGGGGAGCTCTGGGTCCTGGGGGCTATGGTGGTGGACTGGTGACAATGTGGAGCTGTCCATCCTCTCTTCCTTGCAGTCCTGCATGGGGTAGAGAGCTCAGGAGTTAGGTGATGTAGATTTGAATCCTGGCTCCGGCCACCCCTCACCACAATGGTGGTCATCTGTGAAATGGGAATGGGAGCATGAACTTGGCAGAGATGTAGGGAGAATGAGGTGGGACAAGGACAGGAAAGTCTGTTCCCTCCCCTCGCAGCCCCACTGCCATCCCAGTGGCCCCTAATCCACGCCATCCCACACCTCCCTGAAAGGTTCCCTGCATCCTGATAGATAGGAGCCCTGGAGGTGGAATAATGCAGGCCTCCTCCTCACGTGGGCTGGGGGCTGCTGTAGACCTCTGAGTGGTCAGGCACAGTTGGGAGGTTTGGGGGACTTTTCTGGGATCCCCTTTCAAATCCTACCAGACTGGACCCTGTCTGTTGGCCTCTGACTTAGGACAGTCTGACCAGGCCAAGACCTTCATGTCTGCTCCCCGGAAGTGTGCCTCCCGGTTAGGAGTCCCTGCCGGACTTCCGGGTGGTCCGTGCCGCACCAGTGGCAGCCTGTGGATGTGGGAAGCAGCTGCCGTTGGAACTGGACCCAGGTTCGGCTGTTTGCAGCTTAAACACCAAACACAAGGGGTGAGAGTTGGTGGGAGGAAAGCAGGTTCATTCAGACAGCCAGCAAACCGTGAAGACGGCGGACTAGTGTCCTGAAGTACTCCCTTTAGTTAGGACAAATTTCAGGCTCCTTTTACGTTAAGGGCAGGGAAAAGGAGAGGGCTGCTGGGATTAGAAGGTGGTAGAGGACTGCAGACATTTGGGCGCCAGTGAGGTTCCGAGGAGGTTGGGAACACCTTTGTCCTCAGTCAGGTGACAATGCTCCTGTATTCTTTAACAAAACATAGTTGGTTGTTGACAGACTTCCTTTTAGTCTCAGCGTCAGCTTTAAAAAACAAAGCTGGGTGTGGTGACTCACGCCTGTAATCCCAGCACTTTGGGAGGCCGAGGCGGGCAGATCACCTGAGGTTGTGAGTTCGAGACCAGCCTGACCAACAGGGAGAAACTCCGTCACTATGAAAAATACAAAAAAAAAAATTAGCCGGGCATGGTGACATGCCTGGTGACATGCCTGTAATACCAGCTACTTGGGAGGCTGAGGCAGGAGAATTGCTTGAACCCAGGAGGCAGAGGTTGCAGTGAGCTGAGATTGCACCGTTGCATTCCAGCCTGGGCAACAAGAGTGAAACTCCATCTCAAAAAAACAAACAAAAAAAGATATGATTGCTGTTTTTGCATAATATCTCAGAGCTTTAAAATTATCCTCGTCTGTGGGCAGCAATGGGTCAAGGCCCCTTAGTCAAAAATGAAGTGAGGGATGTTAGTTCTCTTGCTGTTTCACTGTTACTCAGTCATCTAGTTGTATGGGGGAGACAGCAACCTGAATCCCCAGTGCCATGGCCCATGAGCTCAGGCCATCCTGCTGTCCCAGCCCACTGCCCTTCCTGAGCTCCCAGGCCCCAGGGAGGGTAGGAATGGGAGTTCACTGGGCGCAGGCCTGGGAGAGGCTGGCTGGCTCCTCACTGTCCCTGAAGCAGGAAGCTCCAGGTAAATCAGAGTCAGCCAGCAGCCCCTGGTGAGGTCAGAAGTGCAGATGACACGGGCATGCTGCAGAGGCAGAGGTGAAGGCCGAAGAAGAGGCCAGGAGCCCCAGGAGCCCTGCCAGGCTCACACCAGCCTCTCCTTGCCTCTGCTGCCTGAAGCCTGGGACTGCCAGAGGGGACCCCATCACCTACCAGTCCTCACAGGAGTCCTCCCCATACCCCGTCTCTGCAGAGCCTTTCCACGGCCCAGAGTCAGCCTTTCCATGGCCTGGTGTGGTATCTGCTCTGTTGTGAGATACTGAGTGTTGTGAGACATCTGCAAAGTGGGGCTGGACAGACCTCTTCTTCCTCAGGATCAAACGTGATGGTGGCTGAAGGACTTTGGAAAGGGCTGGGGGGACATCGAGGGGCTCTGAGTAATGGCCGAGAAAGTACCTTGGCGTTTCTGGGCCCAGCTGCCTGCACCCATCACTCATGCACCCATCCTAACCTCTGGAGCTGTTTTAAAGGAATGTGTCCCCATCCTAGGCCATCTTTGTCACTGCTGGGGGCAGCCTGACACAGCATTTCAAAGAATCAGTTGAGGTTAGATAGACCTAGCCATCTGACCTGTAACGAGTTCCTTAAGCTCTCTTGGCCTCTGTTTCCTTACCTGGAAAATGGGCCCTCCTTCAGAGGGTTGATGTGGGTGAGAAATCACAGTGTGCAAGGAGTGCTCTGGATGACGCAGGTACAGGCAAATGCTCTGCTGTGAGATGGTTGCTGGCATAGCCTCCCCAGGCAGTGGGTGGGCCCTGGCACACTGCACCGAAGGGCGGGGGGCCCTCCAAACTTTCTCTTTCCACAGATTTTATCATGATGGGTGGGATTGTTCCTGGGGAGCACAGTGGGAAAGGAATGGGCTGCTGGGAATGATGCTAGCCTATTTTTAACTAGGGACTTTCCATGTTGTGAGCCATTTGCACAAATCTCCCTTGACACCAGCCCCTCTCCACATCCACCCCTGCTCATCTCCAGTCCCTGGTTTATCATGACCCTTGTTCTGATCCTCCCAGGAACAGTAAATCAGGCTGCAGAGGCCCCAGACAATGAAACACCCTGACATTTAATCATTTCCCCACTGTCCTCTTGTAAGTCCCTCCAGCCCCTCCCGGATCTTTCCCCCACCAAGAAATAAATCAGGGTCTCTCCTGTTCACATGGAGGAGCTCATGTTCTCCTATGGGGTTGTCTTTGCAAACTAGAAGCAGCAGACGAGAAGAGAACAGGGAGGCGTGCCCTGAACTGGAACCTGGGGCAGGAAGACACCGCCCAGGAGAGCATCTGTACAGCTTGGCACCTTCTCAGCAGACTCCCCAGGTCAGCTGGTCAGTTTCCTGGAAGACACTGCCATCCCACAGAAACATCTGCACACTCTTACCTCCATGTGGGGATGGTAGAATCACTTTTTATTTTGACATCATTATAGATTGACAGGAAGTTGCAAAGACAGTAGTAAGAGAGGTCCCTAAAGATAGAAAACCAGAGCCCCCTCCGCTTGCTTTCCTCCACAGTCACATCTTATGAAACTGGAACTGAGCCCAGGTTCAGCTGCTCCTCACTTGAAGGCCAAATTTGAGAGACAGGACTTGGTGGAAGGAAAAGCTTGTTTATTCAAGAGCCAGCAACCTGAGAAGACAGCGAGTTAGCGTCACCAAGGCCATCTCAAGTCAGTTACACATTTCAGCCTCTTTTTATGTGGAGGGGAGGAGGAAGTGAAGGGAGTTGGGACCACAATATGTGACCAACTGCAGATATCTGGGTGCCAGTGACGGTTCCAGGAGGTTGGGAACTTCTTTGTCCTTGGTCAGGTCACAGTGCTCCTATAAATCTTGAACAAAACACATTTGTTTATACACACTCTTCAATCCCAGAGTCAGTTTCTGCCCAAATCCTTGGGAGCTCACCCCTTGCATCATCAGTGTGCCCTGGATGTGAAACATGGAGTCAAAGGAGATTATTTTGGAGATTTAAGATTTAATGAGTGCCCTGCCGGGGTTTGGACTTATATGGGTCCTGTGGCTCCTTGATTTTGGCCAATTTGGAATGAGAGCATTTACTCAATGCTGGTATCATTATAGTGTCTCGGAAGTAACTAACTTGTTTTCATAAGTGGAAGTGACTTGCCTTGTCTCAGATGAGACTTTGGATTCCCTAGTTAAAAATAGGCTAACTTCATTCCCAGCAGCCCATGCCTTTCCCACTGTGCTCCCAGGAAGAATCCCACTTTTAAGTTAATGTTAGAAAGAGTTAAGACTTTGGGGGACTGTTGGGAAGGATGACTGGTTTTGAGATGTGAAAAGCACTTGAGATTTGGGAGAGGCCAGGGCAGAATGATATGGTTTGGCTCTGTGTCCCCACCCAAATCTCATGTCAAATTGTAATCCCCACATGTTAGGGAGGGACCTGGTGGGAGTAACTGGTTTCCCCCATGATGGTTTAAAAGTGGCACATCCCCCTTCACTCTCTCCTGCCGCCTTGTGAAGATGGTACTGGCTTCTCCTCCACCTTCTGCTATGATTGTAAGTTTCTTGAGGCCTCCCCAGCCATGGTGAAACAGTGATTCAATTAAACCTCTTTTCTTCATAAATTATCTGGTTTTAGGTAGTTCTTTAAAGCAATGTGAAAATGGACTAGTACAGTTTGAAAAACTACATGAATGCTAGTTTTGCATTTATTTCAGTGCTTTAAAATTATTCTGGCCGATCTGCAAGAACAGGTAAAGGCCCCTTAGACAAAAATGGAGTGAGTGCTGTTAGTTCTTTTGGTGTTCCACTGTTACATAACTGTAGCATGTGTCAAAACTAGAAACTTGACATTGACACAATGTGTGTGTGGTCCTGTTATTTAGTCACGTGGGCTACACAAGTGCATTTTCATACACCTCCTTGCATCTGTGGCCCAGCCTTTTCCTGGGTTCTGTGGGAGATAATTCCAGACCTGAGGCCACTGGATATGCATTTCTGGGCACAAGGGGGACCCAGGAAGTATGAGTCCTTCCTGACCCCAAGGAGCACTTGGTCCAGAGTCCTGCCTAAACTCTACAGATGTGTTAACAAAACACCAGGTTTGGTTTAGGGCCTGTTGCTTGCCACACAGAAAGCCAGTGACGGAGACAATGAGTATTGCCAGGAAAGAACGCTCTTCTGGGTGCTGCAGCTGAGGAGACAGTAGATCAGTCTCAAATCCAACCTCCCAATTGACTAAAATTGGGAGTTTATGTAGCAAGGAAGGAATAGGATTCAGGAGGGGTAAAGAAGAGGAATTTCAGTTTCTTTTTTATTTTTATTTTTATTGCATTTTAGGTTTTGGGGTACATGTGAAGAACATAAAATATTGTTGCATAGGTACACACGTGGCAGTGTAATTTGTTGCCTTCCTCCCCTTCACCTATATCTGGCATTTCTCCCCATGCTATCTCCCCCCAACTCCCCACCCCCCACTGTCCCTCCCCTATTTCCCCCCAACATACC
>CAUYQU010038647.1:0-19479 GCA_963574635.1 Cheracebus regulus
GGAGAGGATGTGGAGAAATAGGAACAATTTTAAACTAATCTACATAGAGAGTGTAAATTAGTTCAACCATTGTGGAAGATAGTGTAGCAATTCCTCAAGAACCTAGAAATAGAAATTCCATTTGACCCAGCAATCCCATTACTGGGTATATATCCAAAGGATTATAAATTGTTCTATTATAAAGACACATGCACCTGTATGTTCATTGTGGCACTGTTTACAATAGCAAAGACCTGGAACTAACCCAAATGCCCACCGGTGATAAATTGGACAGGGAAAATGTGGCACATAAACACCATGGAATACTATGGAGCCATAAAAAATGATGAGTTCGTGTCCTTTGTAGGGACATGGATGAACCTGGAATCCATCATTCTTGGCAAACTGACACAATAACAGAAAATTAACCATGGCATAGTCTCACTCATAGACAGGTGTTTGAACAATGAGAGCACATGGACACAGGGAGGGGAACATCACACACTGGGGTCTGTTGGGGGTGCCAAGGGAGGGACAGTGGTGAAGTGGGGAGGTGTGGGAGGGATAACATGGGGAGAAATGCCAGATATAGGTGTTGGGCATGGAAGCAGCAAACCACATTGCCATGTATGTACCTATGCAACAATCCTGCTTGTTCTTCTCATGTACCCCAGAACCTAAAGTGCAGTTATATATATAAAGAAGAATACTGTACATAATACATATAACATGTAAAACATTTAAATCAATTATATGTAATTGATAAGGTTTTGGTCAACAGCAGGCCATTAGTATTTAAGTTACTGGGGACTCAAATATTTTGACTGCATGGTGGTTAGTGCCCCTAAACCATGAGTTGCTCAAGGGTCAAATGCCTATGATACATAGCCATGCATCACTTAACGATGGGGATATATTCTGATAAAAGTTTTGTAAGGCAATTTTTGTCAGCGTATGAACATCATTCTTAGACAAATCTCAATGATATAGTCTGCTACACACCCAGGATACATGATACAGCCTATTGCTCCTAGGCTACAACGTCATCATAAGTGCGGTCCACGGTTGGCGGAAACATCTTTATATGGCACATGATGAAATGTGCATGTGCCTGTGTGTGCACGTGCATATAGTGGGCCCTAATGTGAAAAGCACATTTTAATGGGGTAACAATGTAAGAAGTTTGGGAAATATTATTTTAGAAGATGTATCTGAGGAGTATAGGATTAACTACTTATTCTCACCTTTGTCTCCATTGTGTTTTACACACTCTCTTATCTTCTTATGAAGATGGCATACACAGCTGGGCACAGTGGCTCACACCTGTAATCCCAGCACCTTGGGAAGCCAAGGCAGGCGGAACACATGAATCCAGGAGTTCAAGACCAGCTGAGCAGCAAGGTGAAACCCCATCTCTACTAAAAATACAAAAATTAGCTTGGCATGGTAGTACATACCTGTAATCTCAGCTACTCTGGAGGCTAAGGTACAAGAGTCTCTTGAACCCAGGAACCAGAGGTTGCAGTGAGTCAAGATTATACCACTGCACTCCAGCCTGGGAGACAGAGCAAGGCTCTACCTCAAAAAAAAAGGAAAAAAATAAAAAATAAAAGGAAAGGAATTAGCACACACACACACACACACACACACACACACACACACACACACACACAATTTTGTCTAAATATAAACATTAAAATATATAAGAATTGACTTTTAATATTTGGCAATATAACACTGTGTACAAAATAATTAGATTGCCTTTATATAACTCCAGAGGGCAGAAGTTAGAGGGCAATGCATGGAAATCATGAGACATAAGATACTGGTACTTGTATTTACATATATAAGTAACTTTTTCAGAGAACTGTTCTGATTTATGAAAAAGTGGGCTCCCTGTCTTTTTCACGTTATGCAAATATACCTCGAGATGGTTATTTGCCAATGTTGTTATGTTGGGTTGAAAATTTGGTCTCCAGGTTGAGGTCAAGGCCTTTCACTTTTCTGGAATCTTTGAGAAAACATCATATGTAAGTGCCAGAGGTAAGAAAGAGCATTGCATATCTGTTAGATGATTAGATGTAAGTAGAACATAGATTGTGAAGTAGAGGCTGTAGAATCACATAGGGCTATGCGCACATCAAGTCTCCTAAATCTAATATGGATTTCTTATTTCATTATGCTTGATTTTATCATGAGAGCAGTGGGATACTATTAAAGGGTTTAAAGACTGAGCAATGGTCCAGTAAGATTTGTATTTGAAAACTCTGGTTTGGAGCTAGAGGGTTAGGTGGTGGTTGGCAAAACTCTGGTTTGGAGCCAGAGGGTTAGGTGGTTGTCCCAGAACGAGCTGGATGGTAGGTCTGAGGAAGGGGTGGGACAGGAACAAATACTCAAGAACAATCCAGGGAAGACTCAGCAGGACCCACTGAACACAGAGAGCAATGAAGAAGAAAACACGTGTGTCCTGGTATGGCTAAAGGCCAGGCTCTGCAGTAGGACAGGAAAGGTGGCATCCACTTTTGAGTTTTGTATATTTAGGTAAGTAAAGCTTCAGCTCCTTCATCTATGGAATGGGAATGATAACAGCACTTTGTAGAGCTGATATAAGAATTTAATGATGCAATGCATGTAAGTGCTCAAGACCTATGTATTTTTTTTTTTCCAGTTTGTGGGCCAAATCATTCTCAGAAAAACCTCCCACCATTTTCATAATATTCTACATTAAAGATATGAGCATGAAAAGAGAAGTATGCCATAGTGCCTGGTAAAGGCAAAATTATGTAAGCAAGTCTCTTTAAAAATTCTGTCTTAACAAGGCTTGACTTCTAGGTGTGCTAAACATTATTCGAAAATCAAACACTGTAATCAATTAGGATCTCAACAATCTGAATTTACTCTGCCTTTTAGACTTTATTTCTAGTTGTCAAGATTTAAATCCCAAATTTAAGAAAACTAATTCTAAACTCCTAGAAACGAGAAAACAAAACCTTGTTTAGCTTGAGGGTATGACAAAAGCTATCTGTTTTAAATCAGTCATTTGCACACAGGATTTTCTCCCTTGTAGTTCTCTAAACCAAAGGCATTACATTGAAGCTCTCTGGCATAAATAAGTGAAACAATGTATAGGTTCCTCCATAGGCTATTTTGTAAAAATTATAAGTAGAATCTTAATTATAATGTGTGCTTATAGACATTGATTTATTATTTACTAACCAATTTTTGTGGGTAGAAAATTAGTATATCTGTTTGACATTCATTATCTTTGTATCTTCAGTAGTCTGATGAGAAAAGATAAGGAGTGCACATGTTTGTAGAGGAGAAGTACGATAAGAACTACATCCATGCCATCCTGTGTTTTGAACCTTCACTGGCACAGCCCTCTTCATGTTTCAGAACTACTGCCACAGCCTTGTATCTGATCTTCATGCTCCCAGATCCTGGATTCTGCAATCAACATTCCATATTAACAAAAGATTCCTCTGCAAAGCAGGTCTTCTCAAATTGAATTCCATGTTAAAGCTCTTTATGAAAAGCCAAATATAACCAGGGAGATGTCCACACTACCTGGCACAGTGAAATAAACCCTCCACATCTGTCCCTACTCTTTTACTCTCACCTCAATGTTTTCTCCAAGAATAATGTGCTCTACCTACTCATACCATGTACCATTCTGAGTTTGCTATAGATAGGACCCTCCTCTGGCATGTTCTCTGCCCTTTACAACTGGGAAAACTCTTAATTATTTTTAACATTCAGCTTCAGTAACTCATTTCCCAGATTTAAATCAGTTGCATTTTCTTACTGGTAAAGTACTCTGTGAACAAAAGCTACAAGGAACTTATCAGTATCTTTAATGCATTATTATTTTATCATAACAATATGTAATTACTCATGAGAATTTCAGTTTATTTCTATAGATAAGATACCTACTCGTTCTACAGATAGATTCTGGGTATGCATTTACACCTGCCTAAATCAGTTGTCATGGCTATAAGGACACCCTATTCCTACCTGTAGCATGCAGTTTGGAAACCTCAGAGTTAGAGGACTGACATATGCATTCACTGTGCAAAGGGAGAAGATAAGAACTGTTAGAGACTGAATTGAGAACCCATAAAATGTGTATGTTGAATTCCTAACCCTCTGTATTAATCCATTTTCATGCCACTATAAATTTAATTGACTCACAGTTCAGCATGGCTGGGAAGCCTCAGGAAACTTACAATCATGGTGGAACCTGAAGGGAAAGCAAGGAATCTTCTTCCCAAGGCAACAGAAAGGAGAAGGGTCGAGCAAAGGGTAATAGCCTCTTATCAAATCATCAGAACTCAGGACAACTCACTCACTATCATGAGAATAGCATGGGGGAAACCCTCCTATGATCCAATCACCTCAACCTGATCTCTCTCTCTTGACACATGGGGATTAAGGGAATTAAAATTCAAGATGATATTTGGGTAGTGACACAAAGACTGTGGTTATTAATATCACCCCCAACAATGATGGTGTTTGGAAACAGGGCTGTTAGGGTTGTTAATAAGGTTAAAGGAGGTCATAAAGACAGGGCCATAAACAACCCAAGGATTGGTGTCTTTATAAGGAAAGGAAGAGATAACATATATCTCTTCCTCCATGCAAACACAGAGGTAATGTCATGAGAGAATGTAGTGAAAAGGTGGGTTGTCTACACACCAGGAAGAGCACCCTCAGCCAAAATCAACCTTGCTGGCACCTTGATCTTAGATACCTAGCCTCTAAAACTGAAAAAAATATATATTTCTGCTGTTTAAGCCACCCAGTCTGTGCCATTTTGTTATGGTAGTCCTAGCAGATGAATTCGAGACTCATTCAACTTGAAGCCTATCTTTTCTTCTCCAGACAAATAATAGCTTATTATTGTAATATCTGGTTGGAGCAAGATTGCCTTTGTTCATGAAGAGATCTGACTGTGCACATCTTTTTCCAATTCCACCTTCTGTGACATCACAGTAGTAGCTTAAAATCAGACATTGCAGAGGTATTTACACTTTAGAGATGAGCAAACACTACACATCACACTTTTACTCTGGAGAACTTGTTTTTAAGCCTTTACCAGCAAAACCTTGCTCATTTGTCACTTCCTAGTCTCTCAAATTGGGTCAAGCCTCCTGTTTTGTGATACTATAACCCCATGCTCCCCTTCTTTATAGCATTTACCTTACTTGTAGCTTGATGTTCATTTCCAGTAGGATGATGCATAGAAATAATATATATTTAATACTGATTATAGGTCCTGCTACAAAATGTTCAATCAATTTAAATTATTAAGTGCCTATATAATATTTTAATTGCTGTTTCTCTTTCCCACCACAAGACTGTAAGTTCCATCAAGGCGGAACTACATTTCCCTTCTGTCCTCAGGACCTAGCACAGTACTTGCCTATGGTAGGTGAACAATGACAGAGTAAGAAAGGAATAAGTGAAATTACCATCTTCTGCTGCTGCAGACAGCTCTCTGATCCACTTCCTAAATGTTTGCCACTCAGAGTAAGGAAGTTTGATTTTTCCATATTACTTGTAAAGGGGGTGTAGTTGAGATTCCTACTTTGGCTACGTATGATTCTTTCACACCTGTGCTTGTAAGCATTTTAGTCTGTCCCTGTGGTTTAGAAAATTATTAATATGAGGACAAATTTCCTGAGAGACTAGGCAACCTTAAAAAAATATTTAGTGACTAGGAACAACAAATGGAGCCTGAGGATTCATTTCTAGAAAAGAGACTTAATTAAGTACTGACCCATTCACAGTTAGCTTCTCCTCTCTATGTAATAATCTGGCTTTGATGTGGTTACTGTGATTGTCCCCAAGAGTTGCTGTCTTAAGAAAATGCATTTTCTTTCATTGTCCATTCTGAGGATGTTGCAAAAAGATAGCCATGAAGCATTTTTAACTTCCATTTTCTTACTTGATTCATTAGTAAGAATGTAGTTCAAGTGTGGCCTCAGTAAGTTTTTTCATTGATGGGAATACATTCACGTAAAAACAGAGTCTCCCAATGCTGACTTTCATGCATGACAGGCCTCTGGTGCTTCCTGCTAGCAAGCTGAATCTTGCATCTTTAATAAGAACATCAGGATGCTTAGCGGCTGTGGCTGCATGGTAGAGGCAGCATGTGTGGATTTAAAGGTCAGTTCAGGAAAATGCGAAGATTTGTTTTTCTGTATTTTGTTTTGCAAACAGATGATCTGAAGGATATCAGATCTTACAGCATCAGGAATCCAGTGTACAAGTTTTAATAATGCCAATGACCAATCCTAACACTGTCTTCTCAGTACAAATGTGTTGCTAACATGAGAGGCCCCTGGGATTCTGGAAAGGGAGTTTGGTTAGAAGTCAGGAGACCTGGTCCTTCATTCTATCCCTGCTATTAATAATGCTGGCAATAAAAATAGTTCACACTCCTGTACTCTTGTATTGTGTCAGATACTACGTTATGTGATTTATAAATATGGAAAAGTTGAAGGGGTTGAAATCCTAGCTCACAAGGAAACTCAGATAGGCAGTCAGAATGTAGTGTGTGTGTGTGTGTGTGTGTGTGTGTGCGCGCGCACGTGGGTGTGTGTGTGTGTGTATGTGTGTGTTTGTTTTAGGCTTCCTGTTAAGCTTCATGCACTGGTTCCTAGGGGAAAAAAGAGTATCTATCACAGTCTAAATGTAGGCAACTCAGTGCTTTTAATCTGTGCTGTCCAATAATGTGGCCACTAGACACACGCTCCTCTTTGGGGACTTAAAATTTGGTTAATCAGAATTGACATAGGATGTAAATATAAAATACACATGAGATTTTAATGACTTTGTATGAAAAAGAACATATATCTCTTTAGTAGTTGTTATATTCATTGCATGTTGAAATAATATTTTGACAATTTAGGTTAAAATATATTGCTCAAATTAACTTACTTGTTTCTTTTTACTTTTATGTTTTGTGGCTATGAGAAAATTTAAAACTATGTATCTATCAATGTGACATTTCTTTTGGACATCACAACTTGACAATTCCTTTAGAAATCTCTATTGAATGAAGTTCTCTGGGTCTTCTGGGATGACATTTCTCTGTCTCCCATTCTTCCCAGGATGACCCTGGGCACACGGGGAGAGACGGGTTAATACAACTTCCTGGTGGCAGGTTTTGACCTGATTTTTATTTTGCTTCTTTTAATATCCTTTTTTCCCACCTGGTTGCTGCTTGCCTTAATGACATTTGAGGCTGATGGTAGAACATTTCTGTCCCACTCCTGAGGTGTTCTCAGTGTTTCTCTTCTCAATTTCAGCTCTTCACTCTGCAGGGGAGAATTTCCAGGTTGGGAAATGACTGCCTTTTTCTTCACATTTCTTCATTGATTAAATCAGTGAGAGTCGGTAACTTAAATCTCCATCAAGTAAGATTTTTAGTAGGCTCATTTTGATTTCTCACACCAATCCGTGCCTTCAATCTAGTGCTAGTTGTGGAACAGTAGAAGCTAAACTATGTTTTTTTAATCACTTTTTTTCTTTTATTTATAATTTGATTTTATATTCAAGAAAAAAAAGGAAAGAAAGAAAGAGGAAAAGAAAGAAAGGAAAGAAAGAAGAAAGAAAAGAAAGAAAGAAGAAAAGAAAGAAAGAAAAAGAAAGAAGGAAAAAGAAAGAAGGAAAGAAAGAAAACAGATGCAATTTAATGAGCCACCTGCAATCCCTGTAGTGACTGAAGCTTGTGACTCTTACAGATGTTGATCTGGGCTCTGTCACTGGCTGGAACTCTGAGGGCATTTCTGGCTTACTCAGCCTCACTTTGGTACCCACTGGCTGTAAATCCTGACTCTTTACACCATCCCTTTGCAGCTCACTGGTCTGGGGGGTCCCGTCCACCACTCTGTTGATGAGTCTCTGTCACCTTTTCTGGCAGGAACCTTGGTAGCCACTGGATCTTCCCTTGACATGGGCCCCTTGAGGAATGAGGGAGTCTCAAGGAACTATGCAGCTGTATCCCTCTGTGTGACCCCTCTGCCCTGTCTGAGGTGGCTGTGCCCAGCTGGCAGAGATACATAGCAAGGCTTTCTGTGCTGCCCCTGCCTGTGTAGCCAAATGGTGATGAAGTTGGCAGTATTTGCAATGGTTAAGTACACAGCTTCAGAAACTAGATTGCTTGGATTGGTCCTGCTATGTCTCTGACCATGTGATATAAGGCATATTTATTATCATCTCTTTATCTGCCTCTTCATCTGAAAGTGTAGTCAATAATAGCAACTTCTACTGGGTTATTGTGAGAATTAACTCAATAGATGGAGTCAAAACATGAGAAGGAGTCTTACACATTATTGCTAAGATAATGATCGTGATACTAATGACAATGATAATGATAATCTTGGTTTTGTTTTCTACTGTTGAACAGTAAACCTCATGGCCTCACTGTCTGCCTTGAGTAGAAAGGTGATTTTCTCTACATTACAGGAGACCCCTCCTTTGATTAGAACATAGAGCTAAAGGGATTTAGCAAATATCCTTTCTCCACAACTTGACTATAGCAAAATCTGATTTAAAGGGGCCAATGCAAATGCTTGGGTGAAAACATCACCCACCTTTAATAAGCATTATCTAATTTAATTGTTACAGAATCTTACAAAGTAAGCTGAACACATTTTTACTTGTATTTATCTTATAGTTCAGAAAGTAGAAACTTTATTCATCCATTTATTCTTTAATTCACTCCACAATTCTGATTCAGGGCCACTGAGGAATATAGCAAAAGTCTCTTGTTTTCTTCTATTGACCTAAACTTACTGTACACCTTGAACAAACCTATGTAATTCTGGTTGGTCAAACCTCAGACCAGAACTCACCCCATGGATTGGGGGTACTAGGTGGAGTTCGTTTCCTTCCAGATCAAATGAACAAAGTAGAGTTGGAGCAAGTTCCAAAAAGAAAAACAGAATTAGGAAATGGATACTGAATACTGAGGAAATTAATGTCTTCAGTCCTTGATAGGAACCAAAAAGAAAAGACTCTAGTTCTCATATTTCACATGAACTGTAGTCTAAAAGAATAAACCATATTAAAAATAATTATAGTAATTAATGCATAATTATAAATTATTATACTACTTTGAAAGAAATACTCATGGTTTTATTAGAAAGTAGAACAAAGACTCCTGCTTTATGCGGAGTGGGTCAGTGAGGAAAAGCCATCCTAGGCAAAGGTGAGAACTGAGGCACCTCCAGTATTAGTTGAATGAATAAAATCAGAGAAATGATTCCAGGTAGAGGAACATCATGTGTTAAGGCCCTGAATCCTGAAAACCTTGGTGCTTTTGAAGAAATGAAAGTCAAGACAATATCTTGGTGCACTGTAAACATGGCAGGAAATCTAATGGGATAAAACGAAGGAGAAAACGAGAGGCCATACCATGCAGGAAATTATAGTCTGTGGTAAGGAGTTTGAATTTATTCTAAGAACAATGAGAAAACATTAAAGGGTTTGATGGAATGCATGTTTTATCACCTCTCTAAATCCTAGTTTCACTGTCTGTAAAATAATATTTATTATAGAAGTATATAATAATATTAATGTCTTTGAAAAATGATCACATAAGATAATGCATGAATAATCACTCTGAAAGCTGTAAAGTGCTATTCAGGTATAAATTAATCTTGTCACTATGGCTACTCCTCAAAAACCTTCAATGATTCTCTGACATCATTAGTATAAGAATTTCCATCAATGTGTTTAAAGTCTTACATCTGTTGGCCCCATCTAACCAGTAAAAACGTTTATATTGTGGTCTGCCCCAATATATTATCTCTGGTCTTCTTTCCATTTTATCACCTGTTCCTACATCTGGCCTTTGTTCATGATAGATAACAGTTCATTAGAAGCACCTTTATTACTTTTCTCTACCCACCCTAATTCAAGACATATCCATGCTTGTATTAGTTAGAACTCCCCTGGCTGCATGGGATATAAGCACTTCAAACTAGATTAATTTCTAAAAAAGAATTTGTGAATGGTGAAAGTGAAAAGTCCATGGAGTTGTCTAGTTCCTTCAGGCATGAATTTAAGAGCTCAGGAAAGCACACAGGAATTTGTGTCTTGGGTATCCATCCCTAGGTTTCTCCCGTGAATTGTCAGAATGATCATCACAGCTCTAGACTTCATCCTACCAGTTTAGCTCCTCCAATAGAAAGAAGATTTCTTTTTGCCAAATCATTTAGCAAAAGTCTCTCTTTTTTTCTTCTGACCTAAACTCATTATACACCTTGAACAAACCTGTATAATTCTGATTGGCCAAACCTCAGACCAAGAACTCACCCCATGGATTAGGAGTAGTAGATGGGGGTTCCTTTCCTTCAAAATCAAATTAACAAAGTGAGATTGGGACAAATTCCAAAAACAAAAACAGAATTAGGAAATGGATACTGAGAAGGCAAAAGCAAAACAAAACAAAATGAGAAAATCCACCCAGATACCCATCATAATGATACAGCTCATCTCCCTCGTCCTCCAGTCTTCCATGAGGCCTGCCTCTGTGACTTCAGGCAATAATTATCTTTTCCTCCTGCTCTTCTTCATACTTGGTCTCTGGAACATACATTTTTGGCTTTTGAATAGTCCATTCTGCACTTTATTACACTCATAAAATTTTTATTGCTTGATTAGACTTTGGTGGCAATCTAGTCCTAGAGATGTGAAAGCCCAGAAGGAAAAATAATAAATTTGGGGTTATTTTGAGAATGCTTCTTAAGGACTTTTTGGTTATTTTAGGGGGTGGGGGAAGGGTACAAAATTATTTTAAAACTAACTGAGAATTCCTAAATTCCAGAAATGTTTTATTATTTTTCTCATCCATAAAAATCTAAACATATTAGTCGTGACAACTTTATGAGTAAACTAAGGAATGCATGATGTAATTTAAAAATTTTAAACCAGTAGTATGCCCTTTGATCTGGAAAGTATGCATGTATTTCTTCCCTCACCTTATGTATGTATATATGTACATGTAAATGTGTATACATAATATATTTTTGCCCTTAAACGTTTCCAACATTATGATTTTACAGATGGGAAAAGAACAACGAGATATACACATCTGAGTGTTAGTACCTGCTCTAACACTAAGTAATTCTTAGTTTCTTAGCAACATCTTTACTCTCTGAGACTTGGTGTTCAAATCTGCAAAGTGGAGCTAATGAAACCTATTATTCTATAGGGAGATTATAAAATTTAAATGAAGTAGTGCATATAAAATACCAAAGAAAATTTCTAGCATATAGAAATTTACTTATTATTGTATTCACTAAATATTTATCTAAGGGCTTACTATGGAAGTGGATATTATTCCAAGCACTGTGAATGCATAAGTCAATAGTATAAACACTTCTGCCCTTATCATGCTCACTTCATCATGAGAAATTTACCAGCAAATGTTATTTTCCAATTTCTAGCACACTTTTTCCAATGTTGCATGGTTCTTTAGTGCTCCTAGGACCAAAACCTATCATTAGGACCTAGTTATACTGAATCTCAGGCAAGTAAACATTTTATTTTTTACTGACAGATTAAAGTTAGTATTGGTTTCACATGTATCCTAAGTCAGTTGTTTGAAGGGTATCATCATAATTTGGGGGGACTCAAAGGTATAGAGAAAAACTAGCTGAGTGGGGGGATCTGTGCTAGAATTTAGAGCACCTACTCTCTAACTATTGCATCTCGCCTACTCCCAGCTAACTGTGGGAGACTTTTCTTTTCTTTTCTCTTCTTTTCTTTTCTTTTTTTTTTTTTGTCGGAACCTGCCATTCTGGGCCTCCATTTCTGTCAACTTTAATTTAAAATTTAAATTTTTTGTGATAGGATCTCGCTCTGTTGGCAAGGCTGGAGTGCAGTGATACAAATATGGGTCACTGCAACCTGGACCTCCTGGGTTTAAGCAATTCTCCTGTCTCAGCCTCCCAAGAAACTGAGACCACAGGCAGTTTGACTAAACATACGCAGATCTAACATGAGTGTTTATGATTACCAAACTTGTCTTTCAATATTCCTGAGTTTATGTGTTCCTTTATATAATAGTTATCAAACTGCCTTTTCTATGCAGGGGAATGTGGTAGACATTTGAATAATAGAGAAGAGAAAAAGCATGATTTCAACCTTCTTAGAGTATACATATTAATTAAAGATATGAACAGGTATGTAATAAATGATAGTATAATGTGAAAAATGCTACACTATAGATATCAGGAAAAAACTATTCTGCTGAAATAGAAACTAGACTTAGTTCCATTTGGAAAGATGGTAGGAAAAGTCGTGACAGAGGAGATGACAGTCAATGTTAGACTTCAAAGGACATTGATGGATAAAATTTTGACAGATAAAGATTTGGGGAAAGAGAGTCTAGTAAAAGACAGCAATGGACTACATGACATCTTACAGTAATGGCTAATATTTAGTTTCATCAGATAATGTTGTATTTTATGATGAGTGGCCAACATCAAGTTAGAAATGTAAGCTGGAATCTGTAGAGAGTTTAGAATATCAAACTTAGGAATTGGAAATTTATTTAGTAGGTGGTGGTTAAGTGTTAAAATATTTTAGGTAGAGAAACATCATGGTTAATCTAATATGAAAAACAGAATTCTGATGGTGAAGTTGTGGATGAATTAAAGGACAGTCAAGTGAAAGTTCAATGAGGAAGCAATAAAGGTCTCAAGTAGAGCAGTGAGTATTTAAATGAGGAAGTAAATTAATAATACACTTAAGAAAAACTTGATAAGCCTTAGTAACCAATTGTGTATAAGGGCAAGGGATTGGGGGAAGCTACAGATAAATATGCTATTTCTATCTTAAGCAATACACATCATTAATTACACAGGGAAAGATAAGCAAAAACTTTGCAAGAAATATGAAGGGTTCTGGTTTGGAACTGTTGAGTTTAGGTCCATTGAGTTGCTTCAGTTTGACATCTAGCTGGATGAATCTGATATATGTTTGGACAATAAGGTTTTAAAGCTGGGAAGGGGCCTTTGATGAAGATATATATTTGGAAATCACAAAAATATGAAAGAGAGTTGAAACCAAAGATCATAGTGAGAGTTCAGCTTGATAAGCTGACAGGTTCCAGGATACATCTATTGAAGAAAAAGTCCTAAGAAGTTTACTTGTAAACTTTATGCCCATAGTTGCTTCTAAATTACCTTTAGTACAGTGCTGAAGAGGAAAAAAAGGGCAGCTTTTAATATCAATATATCCATCTATGAAGATAAATTATGATTTTAGGTAAGTAATTGCAATTTGTTCCACATGGAGGTATTAAACAATAGTCCTGGACCTCCCCAAACTATGCATTTTGATCCTCTGAAAGTCCCCATACTAGATTCTGCTTTGAAAAGATGTATAATTGCAACCCATTTAGCATGGAATGTCATGAGTTTTCTTCATGTTGTTATAGAAAGTGAAGCTACCCTTCAAATACGGAATTGACTTATTGATTAACATTGAGCGTGACTAGCATAGTGTCCTACACATAGCAAATATTCAATCAGGTTTTGGCACATGGATGGTTACTGTACTGTGAATGACTTAGTATTTGCAATGCAGGAATATTTGGTGGAAACCAGGCTATCTGGCACTAGGCTAAGTCTCAGCCTAATTGCAGGCAAGAGTAAGAAGGCTCCTGAGCCTCAGCTTTCTCATTTTCTAAGGTAGGAGTGGGAGTCTGCCTCTGAGGTTCCTCCACACTCTCCCAGGCAAGGGTTCTATGCCAGTTAACGGAATGAGCAAATGAGCACTGTCTTCCTGTTTTCCAGGTGGATCACTAAATTTTATCTTTTTTTTTTTTCCCCAGAGAGTATAGTAGAGAGAATTGAAGACTTTACCTCCCACCCCAAGCAACTTAGGGTATCACAAATTTTGAAGACATTAACTGTATGGTAGCCAAAATGTCAAAGCTAAAGACCTCTTTTTAGGGAAAGATGATGCAATTGGAAGATAACACAGAAGCAACTCTGCTTTTTGCTTCCAGGAAGGTTCCACTTCCCACCTTTCCTACTACTTTTTTTTTTTATTGGAAAGAAATATGTTCTCTCCTCATCATGAGGAGAGAAGATATTTTTTCTAGGACTGACCTTCAATCACAGCAACACATCCATTAATGTGTTCTAATTCTTCCTTCTTTAGGGAGGCTAGGAGCCAGAGATATCCAATCTTCTCAGCTCTTAGTGAGCACGAGAAGAAATTGTGAGTCCTTCTTCCACCCAGTTGTGTAGTGTGTTTTCAAAGTCCCCATTCTGACATTGTGTCCAAGGGGGATTGCTTGGTGTCATCCTGGAGAGGCACAGCCAAATGGATTGCCACAACTTGGGGTTCTAGGGTAAGTAGTGAACTCTGTGGTCAGTAATCAAATAATTATTGAGAAGGGGAAGTGTGTAGAGGAAGAAAAAATAATGTCAAAGGGCTGGGTAGGCAAAATCTGGACAAATATATCAAGATGTGGTCAAGTCCTGAGGCCAGGACATTCTGAATTCCTACTGGGATAATATGGAGGGCAGATTGGGTTTTCTCAAAGTGTCTGTAATGGGATGATAGTTTCATAATCTTTATTTTTTATGTTGTAGGGATAAGCACATACTCAAATCAAAAGGGGAACTGACAAGGGCAAAGGCATGGCTTCATCTATATAGCTCAGACTGTGTTATTAGTGCTTATTTTATGATGTCTGCCTCCTGCCTCCTTTTATACTGGTTTTCTCAATACCTGGCTCATCTAATGGTGGCAAGATGGCTCCAAGCCTTGTTTCCTCTTACCACTAGGACTGGAAGATAGAAGAACTGTTTTCTTGGAGTAGCCACAGCATTTCAGAGGCTCTAACCTGGTCATAAATCCATGTCTGAATCAGGCATGACATAGGCTGATTGGTTCAAGCCAATAGGCATTCATTTCTTGAAATAAATTCAGTTCACCTTAAATACATTGGCTAAAATTCGATCAGCATAAATTCTCAAAAGTAAAAAAGTAGAAAGGACACAGGGAAGGTGACTAAGAAATACCGACTGTGATTCATCTATCAATCTAATTGATCTAATTCTTATTTTGCAAGAATGCTGATGGTAGGCAGAAATTTGATTTCTTTCTTTTTTATTCCTCCTAGTTTAAGATGGAGGCAAACATAGGTAGCTGCAGGAGTCAAGATAAAATGTGTGGGCAAACTCAAGTTTAACATAGAAGGAAAACAACAAACCAAATTACCTGAGGTTGCTGGCGATTTGAAATGCTAGAGACAGAGTTCACTGTGACTTTTTATTGAATAGTCAAAGCTTTGTGAGTAATTCTGGCCCCTATCCAGGATTGCATTCTATTTTCCTGAATTATCTTAGCTTCTAGAAAAGAATAATTGGCCCCAAATTTTATTTTTCGACCAATCCCAATAACAATGATACTTGACATAGTTTTGCTTCTTGGCTTTGTTTCAAAACATCAGCCTCCCATAAACACATTTTGTCTATGAAACAAAATCAATTTTGTCCTCTGAAATTTTTTGAAAGTTGAAAGTTCTCATCTCTGGATATTTTATATTCAGCTTCCAGATGTGCAAATACAACCTCAGGCTCTTTCTATGGCCCCCTTATAACCAGACTTCCTGTTTTGGCAACTTTCTGCTTATACAAAGAGGAACAGGTAGCATCTTGAATTAAATTCACTGCAACCAATTGCTTCCAATTGGTTGAAAACAATGAAGGCTTCCAGGTGCAGCAACTGACAACTCTAACTCAATGGAGAAAATGACAGCATCTGTAGCTTGGAGAGTTACCCCATAAATCTGTTGTCCCACTTTTGGTATACAGATTTTAATGTAGACTTGATATATTAGACATTTTTTGAGCTACTGTGAAATTAAGCATGGACTGGAATGTCTTGCATATGCAAATTAATGTCTGGATAATCAATTATGTAAATAGTGAAAAAAATCTCAAATATAGTGAAATACTTCCTTATTTTAAGTCAAGAGAACTTGTTTCCAGTTTGTGAGTTGGCCCTGAGCAGCTGTGTGACTTTGAACAATGTAATTGTAGGGCTTCATTTTCTTCACTTATAAAATAAAGGGCTACTTGAAGCACTTTCAGTTCTAGTAATCTATTCTGTTTCTGCTTCTGTACCAAGCTAAAGAAAAAAGAAGGTAGAAATAACACAATCAAATTAGTGCAGAATTTCAACACTCACCATTATTATAAAACATTTTTAAAAAGTTACAACAAAATGGAGAAAAAAGATTTATTATTCTTTATTTTAACTCAGTTGCCTAATTTCATTTAGGGACCTCTAATGGCATTTACTTAGACCTAACTAGCTAAATTATGTAGATGTTTAATTCCATTTCAGAAGATCTCAAGGTTTTTATTCTGCATCAGCACAGCTGAGGGGTAGAATGTACTAATCCTGTTTTACTCTGGCAGTGCATTTTTGATTGCTAGCTTACTCTATATGGATACATCAGAATCTCAGGAAGTAGGAACTATGTTGGATATTGAGCTGTGTACCCAGAACATGTTTACTGCCTAATTTATAGGGCTCAGTGCAAACTGAAAATACAAAAACTCTTATTTTAAAATTTAAATCTGAGGACAGAAGCAACAGCAGAGCATTGAAACAAACATGATCACCTCTAAGCCCAGGACCATGTGTGATGGCAGAGACCACGTGCCAGTGAAGCAGGTGCCCCCCAGATTTCCTCTTCAATGGAAGAACTTATTGCCCTAGCTTCAAGAAATGCTGTCAGGGATAAGCCTTCAGCTATCAGCTCACAAGGACTAGCCTCAGTAGAGTCACTTGCTCAAGATCACACAGCTTTGGACAGGAACTTTAGGGAGGATCATATCCAACTGATTGGCATGGAGAAAAAGGACCATTCATTTTAGCCCCATGTGCAACAGCTTGATGGGTCATTTCAACTCCAGACCTTCTCATGGGTCCACTGAGGCTCTTGGGTCTGTGTCACAGTTTATGAGCTTACTTCACCCAGTTTTGCTTCACAACCTCCTCCACAGGTGTTACTCCCAAGAGATGCCCTGCACTCTAAACTCTGTCTCAAAGTCTGTTTCTAGAGAGCCCACGCTGGTACAGGACTCTTTAGATATTTATTATTTTTGTTAATGATAAGAACCTTGAAAACAATGTATTTTTAAATTAACATTCATGCAACAAGAAAACGTAAAAAAGAGAAAATAAGAGTACAATTATCCAAATACTCACACTCAGTAAGGATAAACATTTGTGTTAGCTAAACCTTATCTCAGGCTTCACTCTGTGTTTGTGCCCAAATAGGGTGGTCTGATGGCTCCACAGAGAGATAGATACAGAGATAAATAAATATAAATTTAATGTGAGGACCAAATAATGTTGCATATTGAATCTACACAAGAATTCAAAACAATGCAGGCACATAAGTGATAAGTTCCCAATATCCCTCCCTGTCTCCTTTTTTCCTATATCTGTCTCTCAATTTCAGTTCTATTCTATCCTTTTCCCTCATTGCAGATATCTCTGGCTGTTCACACATGAATAAGCCATATGAGAAAAGTTTACAAAAGCAGAAGACTCAAAGAAGAAAGGAAGAAAAGGGACTGAGTTCTTATGTAGATGATGCTTTAGTGGTGACTCTTTTATTATATGACGTAATATCAATAGCCCACATGTGTTATTTGTAATAAATATTGATATTTTAAGGCTGAAACTCATTGTGGTCATCAGTGCCATTGGCAAGCTAAGAAAAGTTAGTCACCAGTAAAACCATAATAGAAATAACTGTAATTCAGAATTCTCCTTTTTCTGGAAATTTCCTTTCCTGAGCTGAATCATAAGAACACAAGAAAGACCATATGAAATCAGATATTTTGTTGCAGGGATTGATGCTACCTTAATGTATCAAATTTCTTTTACAGACTTAAAACTATAAGGAATATTGGAACTTTTAGTTCCTATTTAGTAAATTTTCCTCCAAAGTGTTGGGGCTGGCTGAATTAGCATTGTGAATCAAGACTCAGAGAGTTTTGAAGGACCTTGTTGACAATTTGTGACTGTCACAAAAAGCCAGTAGATACCCACAATACCATACATTTTGTCTGAATTAGAAAAAGGATTAAACTACTCAAAAGTAATATGTGTTCATTTTGACTAAGGACATCACTTTGAAGCAAGATTTTTTTTTTTTTTTTGTCACTCAGAAGATGACCTGGGAGAATACTCTTCCAAATTTGTTTAAATATGGGAGTCATGTTTATTGAGCCCTAAACTAAAAATGCCTTCAGAAAAAAAAAGTAGTATTGGAATTATCTGTAAACTAACTTGACAGTTTCTGAGCAAAGCCTTGGAAGGTCCAGGACCACCAGAAATTCAAGTCATAGTAAATGATAAGTGAGCAATGTATTGTACCAATCGAGGCTGTGCATTACAGAATCACATGGAAATAGGGGTGAATACTGGTTCTGCCACAGTCCATCTGCAAAAGAGTGAGCAAGTCACTTAATCTCTATGAACTACAAATTCCTTTTCTATAAGCAATGATAAAGACAACCACAGCAAATGTGATTGAAAGGGTTGCTTGAGATGATATAAATAAGACATTGGCACAGAGATAGCATACAACATATGGCACCTTTTATCTTTCATGGAATCATCTCCCAGACTTGTGCCACACATGGGAAAAAGGGAGAAAAAAACAGAAACAGCAAGCATAAGACATATGACATTTGGGAGAGAGATCCAAGATAGCCGATTAGCAACAGCTCAGGAATGTAGCTCCCAGTGAAAGCGCAGAGAACGAGTGGACGCCGCACTTTCCGACAAATTTTTGTTACCCACAGACCGGGAGATTCCCGGCAGAGGAGCCACACGGGTCACCAGCATGACTCTTTTGGCCAGCGCGGCTGTTTTGCTGGCGCCCCGGCGCCCCAGCGCTTCTCGGTGCGGAGTATACGGGACTGGCTGCCCTTTCAGTCGGGCTCGGCTGGTCCCATCCCCACAAGGAGAGCAGCAATTGGAAGCACTGAGGACTGAGTTTCACAGCAAGCGCAGCTGAACCCAAGAAGGCCCAGCTCTGTGGGGAAGGGGTGCCCCCCGAAGGAAAACTATGAAACAGAAAAAACTTTATCACCAACAAGCTGGACATCCACTCAGAGACCCAATCTGAAAGTCGGCAATTACAAAGACGACAGGTGAATAAATCAACAAAAATGGGAAGAAACCAGTGCAAAAAGGCTGAGAACACCCAAAATCAGAATGCCTCTCCTCCTACAGGGGATCGCAGCTCCTAATCAGCAAGAGAACAAGGTTTGACGGAGGATGAGTGTGATGAACTGACAGAATCAGGCTTCAGAAGGTGGATAATAAGAAACTTCTGTGAGCTAAAAGAACATGTTCTAACCCAATGCAAAGAAACTAAGAACCTTGAAAGAAGATTTAACGAAATGTTAACAAGAATGGACAACTTAGAGAAGAATA
>CAUYQU010038650.1:0-12284 GCA_963574635.1 Cheracebus regulus
GCTGATTTTTAAATGACTCATTTTCATGAAAAACCAGTATAGTCACTTGAAAGAAGCCAGATCTCCTGGCCCTGGCAGCCTCTGCCCCAGGCCCTGAGGGGCAGAGCTGCCCCAGTGTGCTGAGCCCCTCCTCCACAGAGAACCCATTGTCTGTGACAACCTTCGTGAAAGACAGTTGAGGGGAAAGGGGGACTGGTGAATGGGATAAGTTTTTGCCTGCTTCTCTGTACACCATTGCGTAACAGCACGGTAACAGGAAGTTTCCAAATTCTAGAGTAAAAGACACTATGCCACTGCAAAGTAACGCAGTGGAAATGTAGATGTTATCACAGAACACAGCTGCACATGATGGTTTTCATTCACAACATGGTTTTTGTCTCTTTCTCTAACTAGTGGGTGCCTTTGAACAAGTCACTTCATCCCCTCTCCCTTGGGCCTTGGCTTCTTGCCTCTGAAAAATGACTGAACTTGAACTTGGTGGCTTCCTAGGGTCCTTCCTACCCGACAGTCCAACAAGCTCTGGCCTGGCATTCCTGGACAACGGCTTGTAGGTGGCCAAAGAGTCTCAGGAGCCATACCAGGGAGGGAGGTACAGTGTGCCAGGCACACTGATAAATGATTTAACTTCTCTAAACCTGTTTTCTCATCCATGAAATAGGGATATTAATATCTAACTGATGAAATGAGGATTGGATGAAATCAAGCTGTGTCTTGTCTGAATACTAGACAGTATAACTGGAGGGCATCTTTGAAGACTAGCTACCATACCACAGAAGGATTGCAAGTGATGAATTACACAGTCAGGTGGTTGCTCTGTTGTATGAATTGGAGGAAAGCAAAATAAAGTCGGGGAGACAGTGACGTGGCTTTAGAGGATTGTGACTCCTAATATTCATTCTATCCTTCCCATTGGGTAGCAATGGTGGCATCTAAGTGATAGATTTCAGCTCCAAGGTGAACCTCGTTAGAATCATTCTTTCCTTTCTCAGAGCTAAGCCAGTTTGAGCCTGTGAGATTTGAGCAGGGCTCTAGGAGTCTCTGAGAAAGCTGGTTACTTGCTTTTAAGGAAAACCTCAGGAAACCAGTCTCTATGCTTGGGCGTAAATGCAGTCATGCAGAACTGGTGACTGTTGACTGACGTCTTATAACCAATGAGGAATGTTGGCCTTCAAATGATCTTGATATTGGTCTTAAATGGAAGTTAACATTCTGGTAGGTAGCAGAGCAAGGATCTCAAAAGAACTAGAGTCTTCAATGGCTTTGTTGGACCACAGGACTAGAGCTATCTTGGGGTGGGCTGAACCTCACTTTTTAAATTTTGCATGACTAATTGGGACACTGATGGCACTGCATGTCTGGCAAAGCTACAAGTCTACTCAAAGACATTAGAGTGAGTATCCAGAAGGACAAGGGATGGGAATGGGAATGAAGCTCTGAGGCAAAGGGAAAATGCACGGGTGGATAAATAAATGAACTACAAATTAAACTTGAGTCTGAATAACTCAGTTTTATACCCCTAAATGTAAAAAATTCATGATAAATTGAAGACACTTAAGAGACATCTAAGGAAAGGTTTCAGGAATGGAATCAGGGGTGTGTATTCAAAGCTACATGTATATCCCGAAATACTGTAGATTTACGAGAGATTTAAAGAAATTTCAGTATTAACTTTCTCTCCTTTTTTTTTTCTTTTTGAGACAGGGTCTCACTCTGTCACCCAGGCTGGAGTGCAGTGGCACAATCACAGCTCACTACAGTCTCGACTTCTAGGGTTCAAGCGATCCTCCCACCTCAGCCTACCGAGTAGCTGGGACTACAGGCACATGTGACCATCTCTAGCTAATTTTTGTATTTTTTGTAGAGACAGGGTTTTGCCATGTCGCCAAGGCTGGTCTCAAATGCCTGAGCTCAAGCGATCCACCTGCCTTGGCCTGATAACAGGCATAAGCCACCATGTCCAGCCCCACAAGCTCTTTCTTATCTAAATGTTCCTTTATATTCCACATACAATATATCTTCTTTTGTCCCTGAAAATATTAATTTTATGGTTTTCCTTCTGCTCTGTGCATTAACTGTTTCCCCAAGTTCTTTTTTTTTTTTAAATAAGCTTGTTATTTTAGAATAGCTTTAACCTTACAGAAAAATTACAAAGGTAGTACAAAATTACAAAGGTAGTACATCCCTCACCCAGTTTCTCCTAGTATTAACAGCTTGCATTAGGGTGGCACCTTTGTCACAGTGAATTGCCAATATTGCCAAGCTCTTTTTACTCTTTGTTTGGAATTGATCTTTCATGCTAGAGGCTTTCCTCAATTCTGTGGTGACTGTCAATGACCATTTATGTTTAACAGCTAAGACACTCTAGATATATAAAGAAAATGGATTTTTGATGAGCTTAAATAAAGTCTTCCTGGAGATGATCGTAAAGTCTGACACTACATTAACATCCACAGATTCAGTCTCTCTCTGGGGAAGTAATCCACAGCAGGAAAAAACTAAAATTTGAGAATGTTTAAAATTCTGCTTTTTCCCCAAATACACTAACTAGAAATCGATATCCAATATGATCAAGTAGAAATGATATCTAGGCAAAGTGTGGTGGCTCATACCTTCAATCCCAGTGCTTTGGGAGGCCAAGGCAGGAGGCTTGCCTAAGGCCAGGAGTTTGAGACCAGCCTTTTTGATGAGACCCTGTTTCTATAAAAAATAAAAAAATTAGCCAGGCATGGTGGTACACACACCTCTAGTCCCAGCTACTGGGGAGGCTGAGGCAGGAGAATTGCTGGAACCTGGGAGGCGGAGGTTGCAGTGAGCTGATATCGTGCCACTGCACTCCAGCCTGGTAAGATGGCAAGACTCCGTCTCAAAAAAAAAAAAAAAAAGGAAGAAAGAAAATAATAAAACAAATACAAAATTTGCCGGGCAGCGTGGCGCATGCCTGTAATCCCAGCTACTCGGGAGGCTGAGGCAGGAGAATCGCTTGAACCCGGAAGGCAGAGGTTGCGGTGAGCCGAGATCGCGCCATTGCACTCCAGCCTGGGCAACAAGAGCGAAACTCCGTCTTAAAAAAAAAAAAAAAAAGTAAACTTAACTGCAATCGTTTTAACACTCTGCACCCACCTGATGGCCAAGGGCAAGGGCCTACTCTCTCCATCCCGAAGCCAGCAGGGGGCGTAATGGACACACGGGAAACAATTCCTGGAGAAACCTTCCTGCATCCCATACGACCCCGCCCAGCCTCCCGTCAACCAGTGCGCAAATGCGAGGAGGCGGTGCCCAGCTCTCCGCCGCCCCGCCCTCCGCAGAGGCTAAGACGTCACTGAGCAGCGACGCGCACTTTTAGGAAGCGTTCGTGACCCGCCTTCCGGAAGGAATCCCTAGCGGCTGTGGCAATCGTTAACCTAAGGGCTGTGGCAGCCGTTAACCTAAGGGCTGTGGCAACCGGCAACCTAACGGCCGTGGCAACCGCCAAGGAGCAGTGGGTGCTGGTGGAGATGGTACAGGCGCTCTGCGAGGTGAGCTCCGCGCTATGGGCGGCCGGCGACTACACCTGGGCCTGGGGAGGTTGGGACGGCGCGTGTGGATTTATGGCCTGAGACCTCAGCGGGACTGGCTCGGTCATGCCAAGACTCGGCGTCTCTTGCTGGAAGAACTGCCGGGATCTTCCAGTCCCAGCGGCTGAGTATAGGGAGGAACCGGCCGGGGCTGAGACCGAGGGTCTCGATTTGAGTTCTTATGCTCCGGGTCCCCTCGAGGCTCGAGAAAGGAACACATGTAAGAGGACGCAGGAGACAGGTCTGCAAAAACCAGAGTTCGATAAAACGGAGTGGTGAAAATGAGTGGAAAACCTTCCTCTGGGAAGGTCCTAAGGAAGTCAGTTACTTGGAACTATGAACAGTTAATTGGGGAATAGAATTGTAATAAATTGGAGTTTGTCTGTTTTTGTCGAAAACAAGTTATTTAGGATTTGTAAATAAGTTGTCATTCTTCCATGTACCTCAGTTTTCTGTCTTATAAAGATACAATGAGTTCAGTAGGCTTTTATTTTTATTCTGTTTATTTATTTATTTAGACGGAGTTTCACTCTTGTTGCCCAAGCTGGAGTACAGTGGCTTGATCTTGGCTCACCGCAACCTCTGTCTCCCGGGTTCAAGCGTTTCTCCTGCTTCAGTCTCCCGAGTAGCTGGGATTAGAGGTATGTGCCACCATGCCGGGCTAATTTTGTATTTTTAGTTGAGTTGTGGTTTTTTCATGTTGGTCAGACTGGTCTCAAACTCCTGACCTCAGGTGATCCGCCCGCCTCGGCCTCCCAAATTGCTGGGATTACAGGCGTGAGTCACCGCGCTCTGCTGTAGATTTTTAAAAGAAGAATAGTTAAGAGTTTTTTTTGAAAGGCTAGTTATTTCAGATACATAAGATAATATGAGACTAGAATGTCAGTCTCAGACAGTGTTCGTTTATGAGATTCCCCGCGCTGCCCTGCAGAGCTTTCCGAATCTTCTCTGAGCTATTTTTTAGGCACTGAAGAACTTATTTTATTGCTTTAGGCAGGGTTTCACTCTGTCGCCTAGGGTGGAGTGCAGTGGCGCAATCAGCTCACTGCTGCCCTGATCTCCCAGACTCAATTGATCCTCCCACCTCAGACTCCCAGTGGCTGGGACCGCGTACTACCACACCCAGTTTATTTATTTATTTATTTTTTTGTAGAGACGGAGGCCTTACTATGTTGCCCAGGCTGGTCTGGAACTCCTGGCCTCCAGCAGTCCTCCTACTTCAGCCTCCCAGAATGCTGGAATTAAAGGCATAAGCTACCATGCCTTTGGACCACACAGATCTAGACGCTAGGGGTAGTGCAGTGAACAAACAGGCAAAAGTCCCTGTGCTTACAGAGCTTACATTTATTTCAAGTGAATTTCACATTACTTTTGATGATTTAATGTCACCAAAACTTAATATCACTGTCTACTGGCAGGGGTAATGATGGTGTTTCCATTGTAAGACATATTGGGAATTTTATCTTGAAACATGGCAGAGGAAGCAGATGTGGCTATCTCTTATCCTCATATATTAAGTGATGTCCAGTATTAGGTTAGAGTGGCCTAAAATGAACCACTAAAATTGAATGATTTTTTTTATATTTGATATTTTCAAGAAATGGATTTTCTGTTAAATGTTGGTTGCTCCCTTTTCAAAGACAGAAGTAGTGGAACTTCATATTCCAAAATTGTCCAGCAGGGAGACTTGGGAGAACTCCTGTATGTAACATTTCCTGGGGAGGAAAAGAAGTGGTGTTTGTGATTTTTATTAATTCACTGGTCAGATAGTTTCTCAACTTTTCTTAGGGTGATTTCTTTGTGGAGTGGGCTCTAACCACTGGCTTGGGCAGTTGTTTGCCTGCTAGAATCCAACTATTGAGAAAACTAAAAGGGTATTTAGACTTATTCACAAATGAATTATATTCAGGGGATCAGCAAATTTTAAAACTGATCTTAAAGAGAAACTTGTTACTCCCAATTCTTATGCACATTGAATGTAGAATTTGAGTAGTCTTGGATGCTGTACCCAAAAATGAAATAAGCACTGAAATTAAATAATCTGATAGTTGATATTGTTTTAAATATTGAGATTCTGTGTTAGATTTTATTTTTTTTAGTTTTAATTTTTATTCCCAAAGAAGTTTTAAAAGCCAAAAATACTAGGGGTTTTTCATGTGAAGGAGAAATTGTCTGCCATTAGAAATTGGGAAAGGAATGAATAGAAATTAAGGGAGCTTTGAAAGTAAGTAGTAAGAATTAATAGGCTGAAAGTCATGGGGGGCAGTATATGCAGGTGTGGTAAATTTTATGTGCAGATTTTAGAAGTGTATGTTTCATTTTTTATTTGTTTTTTTACTGACTCTTAGGCTCCTGCTTACCATCTTATTTTGGAAGGGATTCTGATACTCTGGATAATCAGACTTCTTTTCTCTAAGACTTACAAATTACAAGAACGATCTGATCTTACAGTCAAGGTAAGAAATTAAATCTCTGTTTCATTATTGGGTATGGGATTTTAGTTGCTATGTCTTTCCAGAAAGGATTTGTGGTGGCTCAGCTATATGTGTTAAAACATTTTCTGTAATGTAAGGTAATCAAGGGGAGTGAAATATCAGGGTAGGCAAAATATGGGGAAATCTAGAAATAAAGTCAGTATCCAAATGAAGAGCATATTATGGTCTTGGATACTTTGCTAGGACTAAACATCAGTCTTGCAAATAGATGGTTAGAGGGAAGTATGAGCAACTACTGGAGTTTGAATGTTCATATGAGGGTTGTGTGAGTTGCTGCAGAATAGCACAACTATTTCTGAAGTGTGAGAGAAAGTTTCCCCTGTGGTCTTCTTAAAGGAGAATCGGAATAGAAAAGAATCCTACTCATACCTACCTTAGATCGAATTTTGATGTGTTGTGTATGGTAAAGGAAAAAAAATCCTGAGCATAGAAGTAAAATTTTCATAAATTGTCAAGTCATCCACAAAACTACATGGAAAAGAGCCTCTAGCGAGTGATAAGAAAAGAGGTGAGGGTGGTAAGTGCACAAAACTCACAAGTGATTCTGTTTTTATTCTAGCCACAGCTAGACATGGTATTTCTAGCAGTGCATTCACTGTGACTTTTCCATTACAACAGACAATTTCGATATTGCTGAAGTTGATGTAAAGTGACTAGCACTGTGCTGTATTTTAACTCTTTTTCTCCTGTAGGAAAAGGAAGAACTGATTGAAGACTGGCAACCAGAACCTCTTGTTCCTCCTGTACCAAAAGACCATCCCACCCTCAACTACAACATTGTTTCAGGGTAAATTGATTTTCCTACTGGAAGTACTTGTATTTGGTTGCTGGTAGTAACCTGCTGTATACAGTGCTTTATATATAGTATTCCTTTTTTATCTGAAACAAAACATTTAGAAATTCCTGGGAGTAACAGCTTTAGCTCCTGATTTTAAATTTATTCTAGGGATCATATAGGAAGTTTTTAAAGTCTCCAATTTAAGCATTAATGTTTGCCCTTTAAAAAAAAAAAATATATATATATATATATGTAAAATAAATATATAAATATATATATATTTAAACTAATGTGCATGTGTTAATATTTCAAATGGTCAAACACTTGAAAAGCAACAGACTCCTTTTTACTCACCTGGTGGTTTTCTGATTTTAAATCTAATCTATTGCAGGTTACCTTCATAATTCTAGATACTGTAGTATGCTTAACTCCTGTTTCTTGATTCATCAACTATAAACGACACCTGTTGACCCATGCAGTATAAATTATGGATCTTCCACTCACTTGGACCTCTTCCCTCCTTGCTTCCAGTGTCTCATCTATTTATTTTTTGTTCTCTTGGCTATCTTTGCTGTATTGTATGTATTTTCATTAATTAAGAAATATTTTAAAATATTTTAAAGTTGATATTAGACACCTATATACCCACCACCCAGAATTAATAGGCATTAACATTTTGCTATCTTCAAACTTATTTTTACAAATAGGTACAATATTACAAATACATCTTAAGAAATCCCTTCACATCCATCACTTACTCTTGCTTCTCATACACATAACCACTGTCTTGAAGTTGGTGATTGTCTTTCCTTTGCTTATGTTTATAATTTTACCATATACGCCTGTTGCCATGAAAATATTCAGTTTTTTAATTTTAAAATGTGATGCAAGATATTTTCCTGAGTATATAATTCTGATCTTATCAAAGAGGAGCTTTTATTCTTCACTTCTGTAGATCTCTTTAGTCTTATAAAAGTTTTACATATTCTGAAATCAAACTTAACAATCTCCTTTAGTTTGGTCTGTTGAGGTCTTAGGGACTCCTTTCCTACCCTAAAGTTCTAATTTGATTGCTTTCCATATGATGGTCAGTTGTCCCAGCCTTATTAGTTGAATAATCCAGTATTTACCTACTGCATAGAAATCTCCCTTCTTTGGTATGCCAAACAGATCCTTCTAAAGGATCTGTTTCTGGCTTTTATTTTTATTCTTGGGATATATTTGTATCTCCATGTACCAGAGCCTCATTCATATTAATATCACAGCTTTATAATAAACATTGATTAGAGTGTCTTTCTACTTCTATGCTCTTCAAAATTTTCTAGGCTATTCTTGACCTACTTCGTTGTGAGTTTAGATTTAAGTGATCGTATATGTTTGGGTTTTTTATTAGAAGTGTATTGAATTTATGGATTAATTTAGGAGGCTTGGTATTTTGCTGATAATCTCACTACCCATTTACATGGTATATATTGTTTGTATACTTGGATCTTTTATTTTCTACAGTAAAGTTGTTGTCATAAAGAGTTACATTTTTGTTTCTACTTTTTATTTAGAAATAATTTATAGATTGACATGCAGCTATAAGAAGTAATTCAGTGAGATTCCATATGTTCTTTACCTACTTTCCCCCAATGGTAATGTCCTGCATAACTATAGGGCAGCATCACAGCTGGGACGTTGACATTGCATATCTTTTAATAGATTTATGTCTAGGTACCAGAGAGGTTTTGTTTCTGTTGTGAGATGCATCTTTTGTTCTTGTTCCTTGTCTTAATGCACTGGCTAGGCTACTTTCCCTTCAGTGCTGAATAGGAGGGGTGATGATGGTCTTCTTTTCCTGTACCAGGTGGTTTTTAAGAGATAACCTATATTGAATCACAGATACTCTTTTTTTTTTCTTAGTATACTAAGGGAAAAATTTTGATAGTTTCTTAAATCAGAGTATTACGTCGAATATGTTTACTGCATCTCTTTCTATAATCATGACTTTTCTAATCAGTTGCTGTATTACATTTTACTGATAGGTTCTTTGTTGAGACAGAGTCTTACTCCATTGCTCAGGCTGGAGTGCAGTGGCGCAATCTTGGCTGACTGTAACCTCTGCTTCCCAGATTCAAGTGATTCTCCTGCCTCAGCCTCCCAAGTAGCTGGGATTATAGGCATGTACCACCACGCCTGGCTAATTTTTGTAATTTTTTAGTAGAGATGGGGTTTTGCCATATTGACCAGGCTGGTCTGGAACTCCTGACCTCAGGTGTTCCACCCACCTCAGCCTCCCAAAGTGCTGGGATTACAGGTGTGAGCCACCATGCCCGGCTGATAGGTTCTTTTAATTACTTATGCATATTTAAATTTAAAATTTTTGTGAGAAAAACCACAGTCTAGTATGCCACCAATTCTCACCCCAGATTTTCACTCTTTAGAAGTAACAGCTTTCTATTTCGTTAGCTTTTTGTCTGGTATTTACCTTTTTCTTGTTTTTTAGAAACTTGCTTATATTGTTCTTTATTTTCTTCTTGATTTTTTTTTCCCAGTTTTTGTTACAGTCATGCATTACT
The DNA here is from genome assembly GCA_963574635.1 of Cheracebus regulus. Taxonomy (NCBI): domain Eukaryota; kingdom Metazoa; phylum Chordata; class Mammalia; order Primates; family Pitheciidae; genus Cheracebus; species Cheracebus regulus. The sequence goes on from CAUYQU010038650.1 coordinate 9,389, forward strand.
TAATAACGGGAATACATTTTGAGAAATGTGTTAGATAATTCTATTGTCATACAAACATTGTCGAGTGGACTTACATAGACCTAGATGGTATAACCTGGTACACACCTAGGCTATATAGTATAGCCTATTGCTCCTAGGTTACAAACTACAGCATATTACATACTCCAGTCTGGCATGTGCTGCGCTACACAAGGGTTCAAAGACCTAAGAGGGAACAGTGAGGGATGAAGAAAAACACAAAGACGAACATAGAAAAGCAGGGCTAGGCAGTCCGGGAAAGTGAAAGTATTGGTTTCTCCAGCCCCATCCTGTCTCAAAGTACTTTATTTTATATGTTCACAAAGCACGTAGTAGAGGGAGGATGCAGTTACCCACAAAAGCCTGTGGTTATAATTCCTCATACTTCAGTTAACATACCTCAACTAACAACTATCTTGGAGCAAGGTCAGTGAAATTTGGTTATCTATCTCTAGGTTCGACTGCTCTTCTCCGAGATATACACATTCCCCTATTATGGTTTTGCTTCTCTTGGAGTTCACCCAAAGTTCACAGCAGCCTTGCTGCTGATCCTCCCAGAGGGGGTGGGCTACTCTGGCTGTCTACACTTGGGCTCCCTCATAAATAATTTCTCATGTTCATGAAAATGTTCATGTGCCTTTGAGGCTCTTCTAGATTGAGTGAGCAGGTCTTAAATGACAGATCCACCCTCACATTAGAATCTCACTACGCCTGTGAATCCCATCCACTACATTCCACGAAGGCAGGTCTGGCATTCCCCGCTCGCTCACTGTGGGCCACCTTCTGCTGCATGTTTCAGATGACAAACCAAACAAATAGAGCCCTTTCTACCTCCCTGAGCTACAACATTCAATGCAGAACCTCTGCTGAGTGAGCCTAATCAGTAAATTCAGCGTGACACAATTCTGTGTTCCTTCCTCCATTACCCCACTCTCACTATTCATTCTCACACTTGTCCCCTGGATTTCTGTCTTTATACAGAAAACTCAAGTAGTTATTTTGGAGCTTAGCCCCTCCTTGGATTACACTTTGTACCTCACCGTTAGGGGCCTGCTGGGACTTGAGCCTGGTTATTGGTCTAGAAGCAAAGAGGGGTGCTGGGAGTGGGTCTTGTCTTAGCCTTCATTCCTGTCTTACTACACTTTGCTGTTGAAACAAAATACCATAGACTGAGTGGCTTAAAAAGCAGAAGTTAATTTCTCACAGTTTGAAAGGCTGGGAAGCACAAGAGCTAGTTTCTGGCTGTTCCGATTTCTGATGAGGACTGTTTCCCTGGCTTACAGATGGCCACCTTCTCTGTGTGTCCTCCCATGGCCTTTTCCTGATATGCCTGTATGTGGAGGATGGGAGGCAGCTTCCTCTTCTTCTGTTTATCTAATTAGAACCCCACATGTATGACCTAATTTAACTCTAATTACCTATTATATCCGAGTATGGTCACATTGTGGGTTGTGCCTCAACATTTACATTTTGGGGAATACACTCAGTCCACAGCAAAGTTCCATGAACTCATAAATTGAAAAAAGTGCATTTTTATTTTTCACTCATCTTTGAGCAAAAATTAGCATTCTTTTCAGCTATGTATGTTGCCAACAAACCAGCTCACTGTCAGCAGTACCCGTGACTCTGTCACTGTGAGAAATAGGACATTGGTCTCGATATCTTATAGAATTGTTCATGCTTTTCACTGTTTCAAATTTATACCATTCAGAAAGCCCCACTGGAGGCACTTAACGAGGCCTGCATCTTATCATATTGCCAATTTAATTTTTATATTTTGATATTTATTATTACTTTTAAATGTGCTTTATTTTATTGAGTCATTTTTAAGCATTATTCTGGAAAAGGACCCACGGGCATCACTGGACATCCAGAGATGCCAGGGCTGATGATAGCCTAGGCCTCTCACCAGCAGGTAACTTTTGTTTGTAATGATAACGCCTGACCTCACTCTGTAGGGAAACCTGCATGTTTAGGTGGTTGGACGTTGGGTTTTGTGCCATTGGTTAAAGTAATCAGAATAACCCACAGAAGTCTTACAAGGAAGGGCTGGAAAGTTGAGGTGACATTTAAACCATGAGTTCCCGTTGACAAGAAAAGAGTTTAGTGGCCACGTGCTCTGAATAAAAGCTTACTGGGCACTATGCTTGCTTGGACAAAATGGTATTGAGGCCAAGGACAGCATAGTCATAGTAAAGAGCTCTGGAATTGCGTTAAGTAGGTTTGAAGCCTTGAAAATAAGGGGAGACATGGCCAGTCTGCAGCTGGAATTATTACCAACCTTTCTATCCTCATAGAATTACACTTTATGGCATTTTTTTCTGACATAAAAGGAAACTTATTCAAAACAGACGAGTGATTATTTTTTGAATTGCAATTCATAGGTCAAACCCTTTTCCCTTTTGAGTAGGCGCTTCTCAAAAAAGATACACACAGTGACAAGCAAGCACATGAAAAGGACCCACCATCATCAGTCATTAGGAAAATACAAATTAAAACCAAATTGAAACAGCACTGCACCAATTAAAATAAATAAAATTAAAATGACTGATATTTCCTAATGTTGACAAAAAACCAATCCCCGGGAGTTATGGTTGGAAGTGCAAATGGTCCATCTATTTTGGAAAATTGTCAGCTTCTTATAAAGTGCAAGTTATACCCCTCCCTTATAACCCAGTAATTCACTCCTTTGCATTTACCCAAGAGACATGAAAGCATATTTGCAGAATTGCAAAATAATGTTAAAAGCAGCTTCATTTATAATAGCCTAAATATAGAATAAATTCAAATGTCCATCAAGAAGGGAATGTGGATGAGTGAATTGTAATACCTCCATACAATGGAATGCTCTTCAGCAATGAAAATGTGTGAACTAGTG
>CAUYQU010038651.1:0-25608 GCA_963574635.1 Cheracebus regulus
TTCTTTCTTTTGCTGTTTCTTTCTTTCTCCTTTTCTCTCTTTTTCTAAAATCTCTTCCTCTTTCTTTCTCTTTCATTTTTTCTTTCTTTTGCTGTTTCTTTCTTTCTCCTTTTCTCTCTTTTTCTAAAAAAAAAAAAAAAAGTGGGGGTGAAAAGTATTTTAAAGCTCAAAGTAAAGCAGCAATCAGCTCTAAGGAAGAAAAATGGAAAGTCAGCCATAGTAGACCTGTGCCAAATCACACTAGGGTAGGTTTTATGCTCCTTACCCCCTCCCAAATGTAGCAAAGGTATCTGCAAAACTTAAAGACAGATTATCCAAGGGAAAAGAAAGAAGCAGGATGAACTCACACTACTCAACTCTATTCAAGTTCCAAAGGGCTACAACATCCCAACATCCTGGTGTAGAAAGACAAATAGTAATTTCTTCTCCCAAATGAACCACAAAGAGAGAAAAATACTTAAAACTGATCAATAAACTAAGCTGTGGCTTTTTTGCTTACTGTTTCTGTGTTTGATGAAACTGCCAGGTGGGATTTTAAAAGAAGAAAATAAATTAGGAAATGGCAAACCAAAAAGCAACATGTAGAATTTTGAAAAACAGGAATATTTTCTCCATGAATGCACACCTTTGATCTCAAAGAATGTGTAATAAAAGCGTTACAACATAACATTTGCCTTACTAGATATTTAAAAATCAAAACATACATGTTTTTGTAACTCTCCACTCTAGAACCCACCCTTCCAAGCCACAAATATTCTTGTAACATCTTATATTTATTTTTACCTCTTCCAAAGATGTTTAAGTTAAATTACTTAAAACACCTGAGATCTTGAATCAAAACTTAGCTTTGGACCGTGAGGATGACAGCACCAGGAGCAGAAGATAAACAGCTCCTCTGATTTCCCACAGAAGAAAGTGTGGAAAGGAGAAAACCAAAAGTAAATAATCGAGCTATGGGAATGTAACTGAGTAAGCAAGTGTATCCCAAAAACTCAGACCATGCAGGATGGGCAATCCACAAGTCTGAGAGGATGACCTACTTAATCTCCAGATCAGGAAAGGGCAGAATTGTATCAACAAGCCTTAACATTCAATAGGATGGGATTTGTTTCCCCTTTCCTGACCTCCCAGGTTGCAATGTTCTGGATTTATTTGTGTTTCTTTGTGGTTTCCACATAGCATGCAGTTTTTCAGTTCAGACTTTGCTCCACCTAGTGGAACTGAAGAGGATGGTTCAAAAGGGAGGTACCCACAGACCAGACCTCAGCCTTCTACTGTATGCCACCAAGGAGACAGGTCATCAAGACCCTCAAGATCCTCTGTTGCTTTAGCGTGTGCCTGTAGTCCTAGCTACTTGGGAGGCAAAGGCAGGAGAATCCATCACTCAGTGGCGGCTCTTAATGGCTGTGCAGTTACAGTGGGATCAGCGGCCCTGGTGGCATCCACGACTGGAGTAGTAAGAGCAAGGAATCAACCCAAGCCATTCTACCACCTGCAACCTGATGATCTCCCAGGTGTTAGTCCTAATAGTTGACAGCAGGAAAGGAAGAGGTCCTCTCAAGGGTATGGGTGGACAGGCATTCAAAAGACAGGTGAAGTTTTGACTCCAAAGTTATGCAAGATGCCCATGGCATCCACAAAGACCTGCCAGCCCAAACTTCCACAGATGAGCTGCCTCCTGGGGGCCTAAAAAGAGGACTCTCCTCAAGATGGAGCCACTCTGAGATCCAGGATACTTAGCTTCTCTTGCGGCAGACCCTGAGCACACCTAATGGTTTCCACAGGCTAAGTGTGCCTGAGAGCAAACCAGTGTGCCTGAGGCTGAAAATCAGAGTAGAGCCAGGACTTGGAATGGGGAAAGGAAAAAGTTCTAAGAACATGACTCATTTCAGATTGGTTACAGAACCATGGAAGACTCTGAGAAAATAACTGACCATCAGGCTTTCACTGGAACCAAAGCAAATCATGTTCTTAAAATAAAACCAAAGGGCAGATCAAAGCGAGAGGAGAGAAAGTTCAAGATGGGGTAAATAAGGGAGGCTCACCTGCTTACTGAATCACAGACCAAAAAAAAATGTGCTTTTTTCAACATGTTTGATGTTGGCTGACAAGACAGAGCTGACTGATCGCATACATCAACAAACCTGAAAGGAGGTGAGATTCAGCACATCAAAGCTTCAGACTGTCCCACCGAAAACCTGTCCAAGGTTACTTCATACACTTCACAATGCTATGTTGTTCTTGCAAGAAAGCTGACCCCAAGCTCTGCCATAATGAACAGGATCTGGTAGGGCTACAGCAGGTCCCACTAAGCCAGGATTTCTCCACCTCAGCACCACTGACATTCTGGGCTGAACAAGTCTCTGTCGTGGGAGGCTGTCCTGAGCACTCCAGCACGTTAAGCAGCATCCCTGGCCGCCACCCACTCGATGCCAGTGGCACTCCCAAGCTGTGACACTAATGTCCGCTGGAGGACAAAATTGCCCCTAAACCTCAATTCAGACATAGAACAGAATCAAGAAAGTCATTTCCAAAATCTCCAGATCTCAGTTCCTGAAGTTAGTCTAGGGGCTAATATTAACTTACAAACCATAATACTCTCTGAGGACTGCCGTAACAATAATGGTGATCATTATTATTATACTTAATAGTCATTGAGTATATTCCAAGAGCTTTACATATATTATGTCTTTTCACCTCATGACAACCCCATACTAGTACAATTCCCATTTTGATGAGGAAGCTGAGGCACAAAGAGGTTATGTAAGTTGCTCATGGACAGTATCAGGTTTGGAGCTCAGGTGGTCTGACCCCGGAGCCCATGGCATGACCACTATGTTTGACTGTACCAAACCCCCACTCTGGAAAGCTGTTAGAGCCTCTAATATGTAGTCATTAGCTACATCCAGCTATTTAGTTTAAATTATTAAAAGTAAGTATCACAACAGCCGGGTGTGGTGGCTCATGCCTAAAAAAAAAAAAAAATTAGGCCAGGTGTGGTGGTTCACACCTATAATCCACACTGGGAAGCCAAGATGGAAGGATCACTTGAGCCCAAGGAGCTCTAGACCAACCTGGACAACATGGTGAGACCCCTATCTCTATTTAAAAAAAATTTTTTTTTTGAGACAGAGTCCTGCTCTGTCACCCAGGCTGGAGTGCAGTGGTGCAATCTCGGCTCACTGCAACCTCTGCCTCCTGAGTTTCAGCAATTCTCCTGCCTCAGCCTCCCGAGTAGCTGAAATTACTGGCCCCCGCCACCATGCCTGGCTATTTGTATTTTTAGTAGAGAGGGGGTTTCACCATGTTAGCCAGGCTAGTCTAGAACTCCTGACCTCAGCAATCCACCCACCTTGGCCTCCCAAAGTGCTGGGATTATAGGCGTGAGTCACTGCACCCAGCCAAAAATTTTTTTAGAAGAGAGGGAAAAAAAGGCCAGGCACAGTGACTCATGCCTGTAATTCCAGCACTTTGAGAGGCCGAAGCAGGTGGATCACAAGATCAAGAGATCGAGACCATCCTGGACATGGTGAAATCCCATCTCTACTAAAATACAAAAAATTAGTTGGGCGTGTTGGTGCACGCCTTTAGTCCCAGCTACTCAAGAGGCTGAGGCAGTGGAATTGCTTGAACCCAGGAGACAGAGGTTGCAGCAAGCCAAGATTGCGCCACTGCACTCCAGCCTGGAGACAGAGCAAGACTCCATCTAAAAAAAAAAAGGAAAAGAAAGAAAAAAATACATATATAGGGCCAGGTGTGGTGGCCTGCACCTACAACCCTAGCTCCTTGGAAGGCTGAGGTGGAAGGATCGCTTGAGCCCAGGAGTTCAAAGCTGCAGTGAGCTATGACTACACCACTACATTCCAGCTACAGAAACTCAATGGGCAACATAGGAAGATCCTGTCTCTAAAAAATAAAAATATATAAATAAACAAATAAATATTAAGTATGGTTAAAAATTCAGTTTCTCAGTTATCCTAGCCACATTTCAAATCCTCAGTAGCCACCTGGCTAAGTGGCTACTGAATTGAACGGCACAAAGAGAGATCATTTCCAGCATCACAGAAAGTTCTACTAGACGGTGCAGCCTTAGATGAGTGGAAAAAGGCCTCCTGACCATGGGACAACAGCCTCCCTTTCGAGCCTCCCCCACTTCCACACTCCTCTACATCCACATACAAAGCTTCTGCCACAGAGTACATGCCACCTCCAAACACACTCTCCATTTCATTCTTCCACACTGGAATCCACTTCTCTCCTTCCTGGTCCACAGATATTCTACTCATCCTTATCAACCTTTAAGGTCCTGAACAAATGCTTTTTCCTGAATGAGGCTCCTCCTAGCATCCCATCTTCCTCTGGCCTTAGCAGAATCAGTTGCTCCGACAGTCCGTTGTTTGTACTCTTCTATTTCAGTAAAACCTCTGGATTACAATTCACTGTGTATGCTATGTCCTTGCCACAAGATTACCAGCTCCTGGGAAACAGGGATTCTGTACTCATTTGATGGCTCCCAAGAGCCTAGCAATAATAGCCTGCTGCAAAGAGTAGAAATGTCACTCAATGTTCATTCTTTGAAGCCTACTGAATTCCACTGAGTTTGCAGAAACTCAAGGTGTTGATTTTACACTTCAGTATATCAAACGCACTAAGAAGGTGAAGTAAAGCGGATTAGAATCTGGAAGTCTCACATCCCACTACTGCACAAAAAGGAATGATGGTGATGGCTCTGAAATACATTTTTAAGAAAGGAGAATGGAGTAGAGCTTCCAGACTGAAAACTGGGCAATGGAGGTGAGTAAAGGTGTGGGGCCAAAGGGTAGACCACTGAGAGTTAGGTGGGAAAAAAACAGCAGGAACTGAGCCCCTCCCATCCAACTCAAAGCTTTAAGCTTGGCAAAGTAAAGGGAAGGACTGCATCTCTAGAAATTTGTGCCTAAACCATTGTCTGAGTCACTCTATGGAAAAAGACATTTCTACTAAAACTTTATTTTAAATAACATAGTCAAATTAGACTGTTTAGGCTGGGCGCAGTGGCTCACGCCTGTAATACCAACACTCTTGAGAGGCTGAGATAGGCGGATCACTTGAGCCCAGGAGTTCAAGACCAGACTGGGCAACATGGAGAAACCCCACCTCCACAAAAAAACACAAAAATTAGCAGGGCATGGTGGCATGCACCTGCAGTCCCAGCTACTCAGGAGGCTGAGGTGGGAGGCTCGCTCGAGCCTGGAAGGTTGAGGCTACAGTGAGCTGAGATCCCATCACATCACTGTGCTCCAGTCTGGACAACAGCGTGAGACCCTGTCTCAAAAACAAAACAAAAACAAAGATTCTGGTTCAATCTAAACAACCAAAAGCAGCTCTATGTATCACAATCATAATCTAACTGGAGGAAACAAATGCCAAGGCTGGTGAAGTCTTAATGTTTGGAGCCTCTACTGTTTTTTCACTCTTTATAGATTTAAGGACTCATATCTGTGAGTTGTAGTGTCTTAATCTGTAGGAGGGTTAAGTCTAAGTTCCTAACCATGGAATGAACGAGCTGATGAACTTTCCAGGGCCTGCCTGCATGACAAGAAACGGCTGTTCCAGTGCAGAGCCGGTAACAGGGAAACTGAGTTGCCTAACATCATTTGCTTCTGATAGTAAATGTGTATGTAAAAAAAAAGATTTTATTAAGTAGATCAATTTCATGGGAGAAATGCAATAAGGTGCCAATACCATTTTCAATACAGAATGAGTACAGTAAGTCCTCCTGAATTCAAAGTTAGCTGGACTTCGCTGTTGAATTAAGGAGTACTTGCAGTATGTCCTGTGCCAAAATGGCCTGGGGATTTGTTTTTTCCCTTACTGATTTGTACAAGCAACCCCTTCCCCCCTCCAAAAAAACCCCAGAAAACTACAAACTACATTGACTAAATTGTGGTGGATTCAGAGTTAATACATTATATAGTGCCTTGCATTCCAAATGTTAAAATTCAAAACAGAAATCTCACTAGAGATATCTAGTACTCCGGTACAGAAAGAGACAAGGGTATAAGGTGGGGGATGGGAGTGTATGGGGAGTGTCAGGGGTGAGGGTATGTGGCGGCTGGTTAGGAAGAGGGCCACTGTTCACTACAAAAACTTTCCCTTCTCTGCAGGAATCGTAACCACGTAACAGCTGTTGGTCAGTGCTAGCATCCATCCAAACGGAACAAAGTACAAAAGCCACCTGTCCCCAAAATTAAGTATTAGAAGTGCCAGAGATGTAAGAGAGCAAACTGCAATAAGTAACTAACATTAACAATCCCCTTCCACATCTTCACAATACCTCCTGGGATCCATGACCTGGTAGGAACTTCCACATTCTACCATCCCCCTTGCCGAAAAAGTGAATCTAGTTCCTATCATTGACCAGTCCTTCTCCAAAGGCTCTGACATTCCTAAATCAACCCTCTAGCTATGTTATTTATTGATTATTGGGAACAGCCTTTTTGAGATACAGAAACAGATATGTGCAAAGGAAAAGTAAGCTCTATATTTCCTATATCCTATATTTTGTTGTCAGTACCTATACGGAGTCTTGCTGTCACCAGGCTGGAGTGCAGTGGCACATCTCAGCTCACTGAAACCTCTTCCTCCTGGGTTTAAGCGATTCTCCTGCCTCAGCTTCCCAAGTAGCTGGGACTACAGGCTCGTGCCATCACGCCCGGTGAATTTTTTGTATTTTTAGTAGAGACGGAGTTTCACCGTGTTAGCCAGGATGGTCTCGATCTCCTGACCTCATGATCCGCCCGCCTTGGCCTCCCAAAGTGCTGGGATTACAGGCATGAACCACCACACCCAGCCTTTTTTTTTTTTTGAGACGGAGTCTCGCAGTGTCTCCCGGGCTGGAGTGCAATGGCGCGATCTCGGCTCACCGCAACCTCCGCCTCCCAGGTTTAAGAGATTCTCCTACCTCAGCCTCCTGAGTAGCCGCGATTACAGGTACCCACCACCATGCTGGGCTAATTTTGTATTTTTAGTAGAGACGTGGTTTCTCCATGTTGGTCAGGCTGGTCTCAAACTCCGACCTCAGGTGATCTGCCCACCTCAGCCTTCCAAAGTGGTGGGATGCCAGCTGGGCTATAACTTTTCTAGTATACAAAGAAAATGTATTTCTCCTGCCAGTTTATGATTTCCACTGGAAAAACAACTATTTCCTAGAAAAGGGAATACACTGGGCTAGAAAACGAGCTCCATTCCTTTCACCTGTATTTCTAGTATACATAAACATATCCTGAGGAAAAATTAGACACTTCAATGCATAAGTAGTGGTATATACATACAACGGAATGTTACTTGGTCATAAAAAGGAATGAAGTGCTGGTACATGCTACAGTGTGGATGAGCCTTGAGAACATTACGCTAAGTGAGAGAAACTAGGCACAAAGACCATATATTGTAGGATCCCATTTATATAAAATATCCAGGATAGATAAATCCATAGAGACTGAAAGCAGATTGGTGGTTGCCAGGGGTTGGGGGAAGAAGAGGACAGAGAGTAACTGCTTAGTAGGGATTGGGTTTTCTGTTTTGGAACTACATAGAGGTGGTGGTTGTACAACATTACAGGTGTACTAAATGCCACTGAAATATTCACTTTAAAATGGCTTTTGCCATGTGAATTTCAACTTATTTATTTAAAAAGTCAGTATTTTTAAATAGAGGATAATGGGCAAAACAAGATGTATTTGTGAAAAGACAGCCCTAAAACTCCTAGGGAAAAGTATTTTTGCTGGCACTCAGTTTCTGCTCTTGTTCACAACAAAAGTTCAAGCGCTAAGTTGTATAGACTTTGCCATTACGCTGTGTCTATGTGTGCATAGGGGAAAAACGGGAAAAGGAACAGAAAGTGAAAAAAGAATGGTAAAGCTCTGCCAAATGCAAGGAAGGAGGGGTGATTCCCCCCACCGCACCCCACCCAACTTGGCACCAGGAGAACGCTCCCATTAGGGTTTCGAAATGCCAGCTGGAGCTTGAATCAGCACAAGCAAGCTTCTCTGCCTGGATAAAGAGCAAGCCACCCAGCAAGAAAAGCTGGGGTGCTCCATTTGCTGCCCATAATGGCATCAGAACCACCCTCTGGTCAAAAGCCCTGAGCTGGCTCACATCAGCATCTGTGACTCGCTCTCCCAGGCCAGCCAGCCTAATAGCAAGAGCTTGTTACATACAGCTCAGCTGTGCCCCTCCTCCTAAGGGGTTCCCCTCTGTTTCATCCCACCTGCCTTCCAAGAGTCCTGCCTCCAACCAAGGGTGCCATGGCAGATTTAAAAATGGGGCCAAGCCTCTCCCAAGAACATAATAATAATATATATATATATTTTTAAAGGCATTCCAAGATGCCCTCGGAACTTTCCCCAGTGCATCCTGAAAGAATACCCTCTCAGGATCCCTTCCCTCACAGGCCAACTCAATAGCCTGTGTACCCCTACACACAGACATACACACTGCATTGCTGCCTGGGACACCTGCTCCACAGGGGGACAGGAATAAGGCCCACATCTCCAGCTTGGCACCGCTATCCAGCCACAGTCACGCCAGCCCACCTAACCAACCCGGCGTCTCAAAAGCCCCTCACTCGCTTGGCATCATGCCTCTGCCACCTCCTTGACACCAAAACTGTCACAGGTGTCACTCAGCTAAACACCGACGCCCCTTTAGATCCTGTCCACGCCAGGCACAGACCCCCCTCTCGGGATCCCTCAACTCTTGGCAACAACACTCCTTCAGACCCCTCCAGCCAGGCCTCGACGACCCCTAGGCCCCAGCATGGCCCAGACGCCCCCTCCCCCTTACCTGCGGGGGTTCGCCCCTGGCTGACACGGGGCTGGGCAGCGCCTGGAGGAGCAGGAGCGCCATGCCACCCAGGAGCCTTCTCCTCTCCATCCCCCTCCTGCTCCTGCTCCTCCGCCACGGCGCCGCCACCTCCCTCCTCCTCCCTCTCCTCCTCTACCCTCTTCTTCCTTCTTCCCTTCTTTTCCTGTTTGACTCTCCCCTCCCGCTTCCGGCTCTGCTCCACCCCGCCCCACGCAAAACACCCTCCCAGACATGCGGGAGACTCTCCAGTTCGAGAGCTTCACTGGCCTTTGCCCTTTATCCATTGATCAAGGTAGCTGTCGATCAAATTTAAGTCCCGCCTCCTCTTGAAGACGAACCAATCCAGCCAATAAAAAGTAAGAGGAAGCCGGGCCATCTTGAATGCTGCGAGGAGGTGTATAATACGTCCCATCCCGCAGAGAGTGGCGGAACTAGCTTCGATAAGGGGGCGGAGCCATCCAGATGGTGGATGGAAAAGTCTAGTTCTGATGTAGCCATCTTGAGTGTGGCGGAAGTACCAGTTTTTCAGTTTTCCACAGCAAAAAAAGAAAAGAGGTATTCAAGGTGTTGCAAAATAAATTATTCCTAAAAGGCAACCAGGCGCTTCTGAAGAAGAAAACAATTGCAATGTAAAAATCTTTTAATGTCTTTTGTTTTGAATTACAGCACCATTAGCAGAATGCCTCTCTTCGTCTCAACTACCCAAACAGCAGCTTAGGTCCATTTAAATTCCCTAGAAGACAGTACCTTTATCTGAGGCATAGTGCTTCCGTCACCCCAAGTTTCATGGACAAAATTCTGGTTCTACCTCACAAACTGCTCTGAAATCCACCACCCATTTCTTCAATCCATCCTCTTCTTCATGGTTAAATACAAATGGCTTCCCTGCTGCCCTGCAAGCCAGTTCTTCCCTCTCAAATGTCTGCCACACACCACAGCTGTACCACATTAAACCAAATATTATTACATCATGGCCTCCTTTTTTAAATACTGCAACTACCTACAGAATAGAGAGTTCAAACTTCCCAAAGTGGTCCTCGCTGTGACCTCGTCCCTGTCTACTCTTTATCTCACCTCTCACCACTACACTTTCCCACACATTCCACTCACACAGACCACTGAAGAGCTGCCCAATAACTTCATTTACACATTACAGATACAGAACCCTGCTTACAAACTCCCAGCCCCTATTCCTTGTTTCTTCTTCTGCATTCTCATAACATTTACACCTGCCTGCCTGGTTCGCAGCTTTTTGTAGAGCATACCAGGTCTTTCTTCTTCTTTTAAAGTCTATAACGTCCCGTACAAGGCTCAACCAGGAGCTTGATCAATGTTGGTACAATAGCCAGGTGTGGTGGCTCATGCTTATAATCCTAACTGTTCGGGAGACTGAGGCAGGTGGATCCCTTGAGCTCAGGAGTTTGAAACCAGCCAGAGCAGCATGGCAAGACCCTGTCTCTACAAAAAAAAAAAAAAAAAAAAAAAAAAAGGGGCCAAATTAGCTGACCAGGGTGGTGCACACTTGTAGTCCCAGCTACTTGGGAGGCTGAGGTGGGATGATCACCAGAGGTAGGGAGGTTGAGGCTGCAGTGAGCCTTGATTGTGCCACTGTACTCCAGCCTGGGCAACAGAGTGAGACCCTGCCTCAAAAAAAAAAAAAAAAAAAGGGGGCCGGGCATGGTGGCTCACACCTGTAATCCCAGCACTTTGGGAAGCCAAGGCAGACAGATCACCAGGTCAGAAGTCCAAGACCAGCCTGACCAACATGATGAAACCCTGTCTCTACTAAAAAAAAAAAAAAAAAAAAAAAAAAATACAAAAATGTGGGCGTGGTGGCTCACACTTGTAATCCCAGCACTTCAGGAGGCCGAAGCAGGCGGATCACTTGAGGTCGGTGAAAATAAAATAAATGGACAAAGAAAGACCCATGACAAAGAACCCAGTTGACTGCAGCAGTCAATTTCCTCTCAAAAACCTGTCAAAGTGTTTTATACTTTTACATCCTGGCCCAGTCTAGCCCACGTCTGAGCCCAGAGGGAGTTGTTCTTGGCTTAAGTGTTGGCAAAATGGGAAACAGGTAAGAGTAAACTCAGTTTTGCCTCAGCTTAGGAAAGTCCATAGTTCTGTCTCTATCTTAATCTTGCTTTTCCAAGTACTGCAAAAAGTAGCAAGTATTTCTGACAATCTCTTTTTTCTTTTTCTTTTCTTTCTTTCTTTCTTTTTTTTTTTTTTTTTTTGAGACAGTCTCTCTGTTGCCTAGGCTGGAGTGCAGTAGTGTGATCTTAGCTCACTACAACCTCCACCTCCCGGGTTCAAGCAATTCTCCTGTCTCAGACTCCCGAGTAGCTTGGATTATAGGCACACACCACCACTCCCGGCTGATTTTTGTAATTTTAGTAGAGACAGGGTTTTGCCATGTTGGTCAGGCTGGTCTCGAACTCCTGACTTCGTGATCCACCCACCTTGGCCTCCCAAAGTGCTGGGATTACAGGTGTAAGCCACCGCGCCCAGCCTAATTTTGTATTTTTTTTTTAACAGAGACGGGGTTTCTCCATGTGGGTCAGGCTGGTCTTGAACTCACAACCTCAGGTGATCTGCCTGCCTCAGCCTCCCAAAGTGCTGGGATTACAGGCATGAGTCACCACGCCTGGCCCCAATCTCTCGTTTCTCAGAAATTGTATCCATCCTTATTCTTATCCATCCTTATTCTCCTTAGGGGAGAAGTAAAAATTGAGTACTAGACAAGGATCAAATTATTTTCATGGCACAAAGTCTCTTAATCCTGGCCTCAAAAAGTTATAAGTCTTCCATATAAAGGCTAGTTTTCATCATCAATAAAAAACCCCAGGTGGGGTGCAGCGGTTTACGACTGTAATCCGAACACTTTGGAAGGCCAAGGCAGGAGGATTGCTTGCGGTCAGCAGATCAAGACCAACCCGGGAAATATTGTGAGGCTCTCTGTCTACAAAAAATTTAAAAATTAGCCAGGCATGGTGGCACACACCTGTAGTCCCATCTACTCAGGAGGCTGAGGCAGGAGGATCATTTGATTCCAGGAGGCTGAGGCAGCAGTGAGTCATGATCATACTATTGTACTCCAGCCTGGCCAAGAGAGTGAGACCTTTCTCTCAAAAATAAGAAACCCCGGCTGGGCGCAGTGGCTCATGCCTATAATCCCAGCGCTTTAGGAGGCCGAGGCAGGCGGATCACGAGGTCAAGAGATCAAGCCCATCCTGGCCAACATGGTGAAACTCCATCTCTACTAAAAAATACAAAAATTAGCTGGGTGTGGTGGCACGCGCCTGTAGTCCCAGCTACTCGGGAGGCTGAGGCAGGAGAATTGCTTGAACCCAGGAGGCGGAGGTTGCAGTGAGCTGAGATTACGCCACTGCACTCCAGCCTGGCACCTGGCGACAGAGCAAGACTCTGTCTCAAAAAAAAAAAAATAAAATAAAATAAGAAACCCCAATTCAGTTTGGCAAACACAGGGGATTTTGCTCCAACTTCCCTTTCTCCTTTTACCTGAAAGCTCAAACTAAGCTATTGGATAGGACAAACACTAACCCCTGTGCAGTCTGGATTAGCTTCCCACACCAAGGCCTTTTAGTAACTTTAACTGCCTCTCATGCAACATCCCACAGCGGCCAACTCAAAGAAGAGAGATGTTGTTGCAAAATGAAACTGAGATGCAGTTTGAGTGACCACTTTGTAGAATGTCCCTGAACACTATAGCCACCACATACCTTCCAGTCTTCCAAAATAGCAGTTGCCTATAAGAGAACAGAAAAGGCAGGAGGCTTGAGGAGCTGGGGACAGAAGGGGAAACGTAGATTCTGCAAGAACATCAGTCAGGAGTTGTTCACAAGCTCTGCTTGCTTTGGTAATGTTTCTCTTTTCCCATTTGCTTTTGGAAATAAAGCCAGGTCTCCTGTCCTAAGGAAGCTACCTCAAAGACACAGACTTTTCTGCCCAGACATCAGCTAAAATCAAATTGCATATGCTACAACATGGATGAATCTTGAACATTATCCTAAGGAGCCAGACACAGAGGGCCACATACTGCATTACTCCACTTATATAAAATGTACAGAATAGACAAATCTCTAAAGACAGGAAGTGAATTGTGAGGGGCTGGTGGGTAGTGAGAATGTGGACGGCTAATGGGTATAGGGTCTCTTTTAGGGCTAACAAAAATGTTCTCTGAGGCCAGATGCAGTGGCTCATGACTGTAATCCCAATACTTTGGAAGGCCAAGGTGGGAGGATCGTTTGAGGCCATCAGTTCAAGACCAGCCTGGGCAACACAGTGAGACCCCATCAAAAATCAAATTAGCCTGTAGTCTATAGCTGCCCCAGAGGTTGAGGAGGAGGATCACTTGAGACCAGGAAGTTGAGGCTGCAGTGAGCAGTGACTGCACCACTGCATTCCAACCTGGGTAACAGTGAGATCCTGTCTCAAAATAATAATTCTGGAATTAGTGGTGATGGTTGTACAACTTTGTGACCACTAAAAGCCACTGAATTAAATACTTGAAAAGAACTAAGTTTATGGCATGTGAGTTATATTTTAACTTTTTTAAACGGGAGGAAAAACCAAATTGCAGCCAATTCCTTGGTCTTGGGGAGGAGGCCCTTTCCCCCTAGAGCAGTGCTCCTCCAAGTATGGTGCTGAGCCCAACAGAATCAGCATCACCAGGTAATGACCAGAAATGCGTGTTCTCAGGCCCCAGTCCAGATCGGCAGAATTAGGAATCTGGTGATGAACCTGCAATCTGTGCTTTAACAAGACTGCAACTGATTCTGATGCATGTTTTTTTGGTGTTTTTTTTTTTTTTGTTTGAGACACAGTCTCACTCTGTCACCCAGGGTGGAGTGCAGTGGCGCAGTCTCGGTTTACCACCACCTCCGCCTCCCGGGTTCAAGT
Organism: Cheracebus regulus; assembly: GCA_963574635.1. Lineage (NCBI taxonomy): Eukaryota > Metazoa > Chordata > Mammalia > Primates > Pitheciidae > Cheracebus > Cheracebus regulus. Next base: position 13,768 of record CAUYQU010038651.1, read on the forward strand.
GATTCTCCAGTCTCAGCCCCAAGTAACTGGGATTACAGGTGCCCACCACCACACCTGGCTAATTTTTTCTATCTTCAGTAGAGATGGGGTTTCACCATGTTGGCCAGGCTGGTATTGAACTCCTGACCTCAGGTGATCTGCCTGCCTCAGCCTTCCAAAGTGCTGGGATTACAGGCAGGAGCCATCACACCCAGCCAATGCATCTTCTTAAGAACCACTGCTTCAGGGCAGGGGACTTTTTGTGTCAAGGATCAGACAGTAAATATTTTAGTCTTTGCATGCCATGTAGGTAGGGTCGCTGTCATTCCTGTTATTCCTTTTTACAACTCTTTAAAAATGTAAAAACATTCTTAGCTCCCAGTTGCACAAAAACAGGTAGCAGATGGATTTGGCCCCATGAGTCATGGCTTGCCAACTCTTGCTCTAGGGCAACACAGCTCCCATTCTGGGAGATCTCTGGAGTTTCCCGTGGAGACAGGTGGATTCGTCGTCCCCTTTAATGAAGAAAATAACAGCCTCCAGGGATCAGACACGTTCCCCTGATATAATAGTTGTGATACCCTCTGACATGCCCAGGCCAAAGTAAGACCAGATCCTGCTTTCCATTTAGGCTTTATTAACTTAGTTTACAGTTTGTGTGCATGTGTGCCTGTGTGCTCTTTCAAGAAATTTATTCAATTCACAGTGGTATCTTTTAGACAGAGTCAGCAATTCTACCAGACAAAACTCATACACACACATTGATTCCAGATGAGCCACAATAATCCCCCAGGGAGCTTGAGAAACCACCTAGGGCAGCCAAGCTGAGGAGGGGAAATGGCTGTGCTTTGCTGAATATCCTTTAAGGCTCTTTGGTCCTGGTTAATTTCCTCTTAGAAGGGTCCAAATAAAACTTCCCTTTCCTATTCAGTACACACCAGTCTTTCTTTGGTGTTTAACCTAATGGGCTGAGGAAGGGAGGTAGCCAGGAAATTATACCCATTAAAGTGTGTGGTTACTGCCTACATACATCATTTTTACTCACAGTTAATGGACTTATCTTTTAAAATAGAGATATGTGGCAGTGGGGAAAAAGAACTTCCCTTATTACAGAGAAGATTCCAAGAATAGATTCAGACATGATTTGAAGAACCATGTAACTCTCTGCCTTGCATGGTCTCCTTTTCAGCACTAATAACTCCTGGGTGTCTGGTCATTTCGAGGCTAGCAGCTCTCCCAAAGAAGCTGTCCCTGTCAGGTGTGGTGGCTCACTCCTGTAATCTCAACACTTTGGGAGGCCAGGGCGGGCAGATCACCTGAGGTCGGGAGTTCGAGACCAGCCTAGCCAATATGGTGAACCCCTGTCTCTACTAAAAATACAAAAATTAGCCAGGTGTGGTGGTGGGCACCTGTAATCCCAGCTATTTGGGAGGCTGAGGCAGGAGAACTGCTTGAACTCGGGAGGCAGAGGTTGCAGTGAGCCAAATCGCGCCACTGCACTCCAGCCTGGGCAACAAAGAGAGACTCTGGCTAAAAAAAAAAAAAAAAAAAAAAAAAAAAACTACTATACGACAAGGAGGCAACGAGGAAGGGTGGAGATGAGCCCCAAGGGGACAGAGTCCTTCCCCGCTTCTTTTTCCTGTGTTCGGCTAAAATTGCCTGGGTAAAAGGTTCCATTGCTCGGGAGAGGAGGAGGAAGTGAAGAAGAGGCGTAGAAACTTCCTTTTGAACCAAGGGCTTTTCCCCTGTCCTGGCTGGAACCAGAATCCTAAAAGTTTCCTAACTTTTCCAAATGATTTACCTGGGGTCTCCTCCCTGAAAGGGCCTCAGTTTCTGGTCTCCAGGGGACAGGGGCTAAGAAGGAAGTAGCTTGAAGACGTTGGCCTTTGCTTCCCTTTTTCACTTTTCCCCCCGGAGTCCAATCAACCAGGTGCCAGGGTGTAAGCATGAGGCATTCATTGCCCCACCCCCCAATCTACCCTGGCCTTCAGGCCTTGCTGGCAAAGAGGAAGGAAGGCACAAGTGTGCACTTAGCTAAGGAGGAGCTAGTGAATATGGGAACAGCTGGTCCTTGCTGATGTGGGGCATCTAGAGACCCTTATTGAAGTAGACATAAGGCACAAGTTCTCCATACTTGGCCTTGATGGTGTCTTGGAGCTCTGGTTCCAGAGAGGAAACCGGCAATTCACTGAAAAGAGAACAGAAGGGGATTATGAGCATGCCACCTGGGACAAAGTGTAAGCTACCCTCAGCTGAAGCCCGACTCAAATATTACCTCCAAGAAGCCCTCCTGATTTTTCTGGCTAGGATTACTATTGGCCTCAGTATACCACAATATGCTGCTTTACCGTTACTCAGGCCTGACTGCATTCTTCTTGGGCTAAGTTTCTTCCTTTAAAATTCCACCTTTTCCACAAGACTACAGAAGCAGTGCTTGGGACACAAGAGATGTCTAGCAGACAACCACAGAACTAGTACTGAACTAGAGTACTGAGGAAGGGAAGACTGGCATCGTCCGGGTATATATTCAAGCTACACTTGTCTCCTGGGGTCAGTCACCCCCAGATCCCCAGTCTGACACATCCTTTCCCTTTTCCATCATCCTTTCTCCCTGCTTCCCTTTCTTGGACACACAAGGGAAATAAAGGGGCTTGGGTCATCAGCCCTCTGCCTGTCCCCTTATTCATTTTTTGAGATGGAGTTTCACTCTTGTTGCCCAGGCTGGAGTGCAATGGCATGAGCTCAGCTCACCGCAACCTCTGCCTCCCAGGTTCAAGAGATTCTCCTGCCTCGGCCTCCTGAGTAGCTGAGATTAGAGGTATGCACCACCATGCCTGGCTAATTTTATATTTTCAGTAGAGACAGGTTTTCTCCGTGTTGGCCAGGCTGGTCTCGAACTCCTGACCTCAGGTGATCCGCCCACCTCGGCCTCCCAAAGTGTTGGGATTATAGGCATGAGCCACCATGCCCGGCCCCCTTATTAATGTTAAAGACCAGCCAGGTGTGGTAGCTCACACACCACTGCATTCCAGCCTGGGTGACAAGAGTAAAACTCCATCTCAAAAAAAAAAAAAATTAAAAACCAGATCTAGCTGGAAGAGACCTTCCTAATAACCCAGCCAGCAGAGAGAGAAAGTCTCCTGTTGCTCCCCCACCTTCTATCCAAGGCAGCCCTTGCTCCACTGGGAGGGAGCAACCTTATTCCTGCCCCTGGCTTCTCCTGCCCCTCACAGATCTGTTGTGCCAAAGTTCACCAGGGTTAAAAGGCCCAGCCTTTAAGCTGATGGACACTTGTCCTTGGACAGGTGCTGCCCTTCCTGCCCCTTCCCTGTCTCCTTCCAGACAGCAAGCAGGCCAGGGACAGCACTGGCAGGGTGGTCAATGAAACCAAGTGAGGAATGAACAGCAGTTACCATATCTGTGGGAAGAGCCCACACGCCACAGGCACCATGAAGATGAGGCTGCAAGAAAGGAGAAACCAAAGCATTAGGGGACATCTCCCCACAGGCCCGCCCATCCTCCATTCCCTGGGGAAGGGAGCAATGCCGGGCACCTGGCCTGCCTTCCCCGAAGGCCCTATATCCTCTCCCTCCAACCCTTCGAGGATACTCATTCTGACAGGGGAATAAAACCAGTGCCCTCCTCACCCTCATCGCTCATTCCCACCCCTACTCCATCGTTCAAGCAGAGGAAGAAGACAATGAGGTAACCAGGTACTGTGAGCAGCAGGCCTAAGCAGCACAAGCACTCCTAGCATGGAGGGGAGAGGCGCCACGAGGAGGGAGAGGGACATGAAGTGGGGAGGAGCAAGGAGGAGGGAGAGGAGGGACCTGGAGGGGGAGGGGGGATGAGGAGGGAGAGGAGGGACATGGAGGGGGAGGGGTTATGAAGAGGGAGAGGAGGGACATGGAGGGGGAGGGGCGATGAGGGACCTGGAGGGGGAGGGGGGACATGGAAGGGGAGGAGGGACATGGAGAGAGAGGAGGGACATAGAGGGGAAGGAGCAATGAGGAGGGAGAGGAAGGACCTGGAGGGGGAGGAGTGATGAGGAGGGAGAGGAGGGATGTGGAGGGGGAGGAAGGGCATAGAGAGGGAGGAGCAGCTTAGAGGGGGAGGAAGGACATGGAGGGGGAGAAGCAACAAGGAGGGAGGGGAGCAACTTGGAGTAGGAGGAACAGCATGGAGGGGGAAGAGAGACTTGGAGGAGGAGGAACAGCATGGAGGGGGAAGAGTGACTTGGAGGAGGAGGAACAGCATGGAGGGGGAAGAGCAACTTGGAGTGGGAGGAGGGACTTGGAGGAAAGAAACTACTTGGAGTGAGAGGAACGACTTGGACAGGGAGGAGCAACATGGAGGGGGGAGGAGTGACGAGGAAGAAAAGGAGCCACTTGGAGGAAGAGGAACAGCATGGAAAGGGAGGAGGGACATGGAGGGGGAGGAGTGACTAGGGCGGGGAGAGGCATCATGGAGGGAGAGGTGTGAGTCTATGGATTCTGAGACCTGTTTCTTTATTGGTTGAACACCTAGGCTGTCAGAGCACAGTGAAAGGCAATTTCTCCAGCTTCACTGTGCATATAACTTCAGGAGCTTGTTAAAATGCAGGTGCCAACTGAGGGGGTCTGGGGAAGGGCTTCAGAGTCTTTACTTCTAACAAGTTATCAGATGATGCCAATGATGCTGGCCGGGACCAGGGTTTGGGAGGCAAGGCTTTACAGGGCGTGGGACTCTGACAGACCTGGGTTGGTATCCCAGTTTTTCCCTTTACTAGCTGTGCCATCTTGGGCAAGTTACCTCAGAGACACAGAGGGAGGACAACCTACTTTTTAGGGCTACTGGAAACCACTTTGCAGTGCCTACTTTGCAGGGCTACTGTGAGGATTCAATGAGATATGTGCGTAAAAGCACCCAGCCCATGGCAACTACTCAATTAGCAAAAGTTGGTATAGCATAATGTTAGAATGTTAATCAATTCTCAGCACCAGCAGTTACCAGATATATACCCTTGGGCAAGTTTCTTACTCTGTCTAGGCCTCAGTTTCTTTTTTTTTCTTTTCTTTTCTTTTTTTTTTGAGATGGAGTCTTGCTCTTGTTGCCCAGGCTGGAGTGCAATGGCATGATCTCAGCTCACTGCAACCTCTGCCTCCTGGGTTCAAGCTATTCTCCTGCCTCAGCCTCCCAAGTAGTTGGGATTACAGGCGCATGTCACCACACCTGGCTAATTTTTGTACTTTTAGTAGAGATGGGGTTTTGCCATGTTGGTCAGGCTGGTCTGGAACTCCTGACTATGTGATCGTCAGCCTCAGTCTCCCAAAGTGCTGGGATTATAGGGGTGAGCCACCACACCTGGCCAGCCTCAGTTTCTTCATTTGTAAAAGGAGATGATAATAGTAGCTAGGGTGGAAGAATTAAGTGAAATTATAGATGTGAAGCATTAGTTCAGTGGGGACACAGAAAATATACAGTCCATGTTAGCTGTTAGTGTTACTGTCATCAATCCCGTGGCCCTGAAAAGCATGGTGAATGCCAGGACATCTCCAGTTAATGGCAGACACCTAAGAACACTGTGTGACTGGTGCCATTTCCCTTCTGTGTGAGGCTGGGACACATGACAGTCCCAGCCAAAGCTATGTCTCCTCATTCATGTATCTTCTGTAAAACTGCTCCAGATGACCAGATGTGGTGGCTCACGCCTGTAATCCCAGCACTTTGGGAGGCCGAGGTGGGCAGATCATGAGATTGAGAGATCGAGACCAGCCTGGCCAACATGGTGAAACCCCATCTCTACTAAAAATACAAAAATTAGCCGGGTGTGGTGGTGTGCCCCTGTAGTCCCAGCTACTCAGGAGTCTGAGGCAGAAGAATCACTTGAACCTGGGAGGTGGAGGTTGCAGTGAGCCGAGATCACACCACTGCACTTCAGCCTGAGTGACAGAGCGAGACTCTATCTCAAAAAAAAGAAAAAAGCCGAGCATGGTGGCTCACACCTGTAATCCCAGCACTTTGGGAGGCTGAGGCTGGTGGATCACCTGAGCTCAGGAGTTCAAGACAAGCCTGACCAACATAGTGAAACCTCATCCCCACTAAAAATACAAAAATTAGCCAGGTATGGTGGCACACGCCTATAGTCCCAGCTACTCGGGAGGCTGAGGCAGGAGAATTGCATGTACCCAGGAGGCCGAGGTTGCAGTGAGCCTAGATTGCACTACTGCACTCCAGCCTGGGCACCAGAGCGAGACTCCATCTCAAAAAAAAACCCCCAGACTTAAGATCAAAGGAGAGACCCTGAGATGGGAGGGCACCTCAGCACTGGACTTTCCACATGGACATGTACATAAAGTCTAGCCAGCCTGATGCCCTCATGAAAGAGGCGGTGAGAGCTTTCAGATGGACCACAGGTATTCTCAGCTTGACTACTTTTAAAGTCAGGTAAAGGAGTACATGTTCTCCAACATGGGCCAGCAAGGAAGACACATCTTGAGTGCTCCAGCCACACAGAACCCAAACCATCAAAACATGATACTTACAAGCACCCACACAGCATGACCTGTAACGGGGCATGCAGGACCTTGACTTTCTGTATAAAAACAAATAAAAGACAGATCCACATGGAACTTCTATACCTTCAGGTAAACCCCATGCCTGCTCTGCCACGGATCAGCCAGCTAGAAGAACCCACGGGCAAGGACTCCCTGGCCCTCAGAGAAGGCCTTGTTCTTTGCAGACCAGGTCAGGAAACTGGCCATGATGTCTAAACAGGAGGGCAGTGGGGACTAGCATGGGCTTCAGTGAAATGACAGCATGGTAACTAAAGGAAAGGATGGGTTGGGGGGTCGGGCGTCCCCAGGGACAGATGTGGCTGGAGGCACTCTGGGCAGGGAAAATGCCAAGGCAAACCCTACACACCTGCATGAAGTGCAATTTCTCAAGCCTTTCCATGATAACTGGCAGCAAGACTGGAAGAGATGGGGGGAAAGCTGAGGGGAGGGCTGGGAGGCTCTTCCCAGGACTCCTTCTGAAGTCAGACCAGGAACCAAGTGATTCCCTCTCCTTCCACAGAAGCTCCAGAAAATACTTACCATTAGGCAGAACAGAAGACTAAGTAGGCATGGCCACCCCCAACCTCTCTCCCCAAAGTCCCAGCAGAACAGTGCTTCCCAAGCTTCTCAACCTGCACACTTGCAGTAACAGGAGAACATGTGCTGCTAAGTCCAAAGCCTCCTTCTCAAAACTAAAAAATGTATTTGTACATTCACGCGAACAAATTCTGCAATACACTCCCTACTGGAAGCAAACCAAGGCAGGGAATTTATTTTCTCTACCACTCTTCCGAGCACCCCACACTGTGTCTATACATTAAGCACAAGTGTTTGACAAGTATTAGTGAAATGAAAATAACTTTCTATCCCATACCTTAGATGAACTGATGTTCTGGGAACTAGTATGGTTCTTCTAGGCTTGCAGTATTCAAGCAAAGCAGTTTGAGAAGCCTGGCTGTAGAGGGTGGGCCCCACCTCCCATCCAAAAGTTGAGTGTGGCTGAGATCTCCACCCTGTTGCAGAGTTCCCCAGGATGGAAGGGCTTCCCATCTTACTCATGCCAGGAGCTGCCATGGTGATCCGAGAAATAACTACTTGGGTGATGCCTATGGCTGCAGCTCTCTGAGGGCAGAAAAGAATAAGTTGTCAGGAATGATGTATCGAGGGTACATGGGCTGCACCAAGGGGCCGGGTCAGAGTCACGGCCAAGTCTGAGATGGCAAAAGGGAAGGGATGGACCCTCCAGGGGCTGAGTGCCCTCACTTAATCCTCTCCCACCTAGCCATACTTTTATGGGCCAGAAATGATGGAGAAAGGACAGAAGGGGCCTGTTCTGAACAGAGAAACATGGGAACATGTGATAGGAAGTGATGATGGAGTCGAGTCAGAGAGGGCTTATCAATCCTATAATGGTGCCCACTCTGACCACTAAGGAGGGGACAGGGTCTGAGAGGGAATTCCCTCCTCCCACCCCAAAGGGAGGCCTCTGCTTACCCGGGAATGACCAATCTCATTTTGATTCCTGTCCTTCACGCAGATTCCCTGGATGAGCTCCCTAAACACAGATAGGAGTTACTGGACTTGGGAAAGGGGTGATGGAAGCCTGCCAGCCATGCGACTTGCCAGGGGACCAAGGCCAGGCCACTTAAGCTCCAGGAAGCCACCTCCTGTAGCCTGGGCCTTTGACCTTCCTTCTGCACTCCAACAAGCAGTATCTTAGGAGTGATCTAAGGCAGTGGCTAAGAGCGCTGGCCCTGGGCCCAGACTGTCTGGGTTAAGCCCGGAAACTGCAGGGGAAGTGTGTGACCTTAAGCACAGTCTTTAATCCTCCCAAAACCTCAGTTGTGCTTATCTGCAAAATAAAGATCATCCTGGCACCCACTTTACAGAAGCTGGTGAGCATTAAATGAGATCATGGCTGTGAAGAGCTTGGTCCAGCACGTGACGCAGAGTGGTCACTCCACAAGCAGTAACTATCCTAGCTATTCTTTTTTTTTTTTGAGACAGAGTCTCACTCTGTCACACAGGCTGGAGTTTAGTGGCATGATCTTGGCTCACTGTAACCTCCACCTCCTGGGTTCATGTGATTCTCCTGCCTCAGCCTCCCCAGTTAGCTAGGATTACAGGTGTGTGCCATCATGCCTGACTAATTTTTGTATTCTTAGTAGAGATGGGGTTTCACCATGTTGGTCAGGCTGGTCTCAAACTCCTGGCCTCAAGTGATCCTCTCGCCTTGGCCTCCCAAAGTGCTGGGATTACAAGCATCAGCCAGCACACCCAGCACACCCCAGCTATTCTTCTCAGGCCAGTTCTTGACAGCACTCAACCCAACCTCTGGTAGGTGGCTGGGACTCATTGTCCTGTTAGGAAAGGGCCACTGGCTGGGAAAGGGAAGATGAGCAGAGCAGTATCTGTGCATGACTATTCTGGTAGTGCTCCTTGTACGAAGGCTAGTGTGAACATTTTCCATTTGCTGGTATTCCCAAGAAAATGTGGCTTGTAGATATTGATGATGGCGACAATGGTAGAAACAACAGTGAACACTTATGTAGCATCCGTTACGTTCCAGGTGCTGTATTGAGTATTTTACATATATTACATCATTAAAACCTCATAACAGAAATTTCTCTAGTCAAGAAATAAGAGCTGAGAGACACAGTGAGTTTCTCCTTTACCTTTTCTGCTGACAAGCTTACAGCTGGGTGCCTGGAAAACTTCTGTCTACTCCTCTGGCTTCTTTCAAAGCGCTTGAGTTCTGTGCTATCTTTAGACACCTCGGCCTGCTACAGTTCATTCTGTATGGCATCCCCAGGATTTGGGAAGTAGGCGTTCACAATTGTAACACAGGTCCAAAAGGACAGGATCCAGTGTAAAATTCCACAGGTCCACCCGGTTTTTCCCATCCCATATCACCCAGGAGAGGACTCCCACGGCACTCAACACATGGCCTAACCCGAAGTCACCTACCTCCTGGGGCCGTCACCACGGAAGCAGCCAATCCCAGTGCTCTTCAGAAGCTCAGCCCAGCAGCCCTCCCCATACCCACTGCAGTCCCCAGAAGCCACCCACTGCCTTGGTTTCTTGCCCTTTTTCTGCAAATCTTGTGGTTTGTAGGGAGAAGAAAGGGCCTGTACTCACTGCTGTCGCATCATGGGGATATTGACACAGTTAGCCGCAGCCACCGCGGCAAAGGGCACCCAGCGGCCCACCAAGGGTGGCGCTCTCTGTTGGGGGAAGGGAATAGTAGTTGTTCAGATGTGCTGGAAGATGGGAGGGGAGGGGGCTGAAGGAGGACAATACAAAAAAGAAAATTAGACCTTGCTACTGCCACACATCCAGACACCTAGTCTGGGAACCCTACACGCCCTCAAAGGCCCAAGAGGAACCAACCTGGGGACAGCCCTGGTGTATTTCTCATCACTTGGTGGGCGGGGCTCTAGCCATCCCCAATTCACTGTCCCCGGGCGGGGGGCGGGGGGAGAGGATGTTTTCCCTAGAACTCTGCTGCCCCCTCGTGGCCACCATGCTGCAGCAGCCCCAGACCATACCTTTGTCAACATGTTCATGCCCACAGCTGTGGCCACAGCAGTGGTTGTGGCTGTCAAGTAGGAAAGGGCCATCTGCCTGGGGGAGGACAGAGATGCTTGGGAGTGAGGAGCCCTGCCGGCTGAGGGCCAGACCATGGGCTTGAAGGAGAAAGTCGGCTGGCTTCATGCCTGAAAACCACACAGGATGTCCCAAGCCTTATCTTGTGACCCTCTCCCTGTTGCTCACAGTGCCCCAGCCCCCTTAGCCTTCTTTCAGTACTTCCTGCCTCGGAGCCTCTGCATACCGCTGCTCCCTATGTCGGGAGGTGTTCCCTGGGCTCATAGGTGGTTCAACCCTCATCCTTCAGGACACAGCTGAAATGTCGTCTCCACAGAAGGGACTGCTCTAAGTGGCCTAACTACACAGACCTCTGCTGTTCTCTGCCTTGCAACTCTGGTTTTCTGGGTGTTTTTGTTTGTTTGGTTGGTTTTTTTTGAGACTGATCTTAGGCAATCAGCCTGCCTTGGCCACCCAAGGTGCTAGGGTTACAGGCATGAGCCACTGCGCCCCAGCCCAACCACACGTCTTAACAATGTATCCCAGCACCTAGAACCATGCACGTCCCCAGCACATAACACACACTCAAAAAGAAATATTTATAGAATGAATGAATGAACAAATTTGGAATTGGTCTAAGATCCACTTGTACTTGCCCTGAGAAAATACTTCAAAACCCTGGGAAAGGGTGACTCAGTCACCTGCTCAGTGCAGGCGCTACCCAGGAAGAACTGACAGTCCAGAACCCTTTAGAAAGGCTGTTCGTGGGGAGGCACGAGGACAGGCTGGGGCTCAGGTCTCCTACCTGACTGATGTGGGGGAAGCCGCATTCCTGTTGGTATAGTTGACTAAGGCATTGAAGGACTGGTTCACCCACTGCCAGAAGATCACCGCCGGCATTGTCCTACCAGTGAGGGAGGCCAGGAGAGGCAGAGAGAAGTCACATGGCAGGGAGTCCTGAGGGTATGCCAGTCAAAGCTCATGATCTGCAGGTCCCCACACTGTTCCCATACTGTTTTTTTTCTTTTGAGACAGAGTCTCTCTCTGCCACACAGGCTGGAGTGCAGTGGTGCAATCTTGGCTCACTGCAACCTCCGCCTCCTGGGTTCAAGCAATTCTCCTGTCTCAGCCTCCCAAGTAGCTAGAACCACCGGCGTGTACCACCATGCCTGGCTAATTTTTTAATTTTTAGTAGAGACAGGGTTTCACCATATTGGTCAGGCTGGTCTCGAACTCCTGACCTCAGGTGATCCACCTGTCTTGACCTCCCAAAGTGCTGGGATTACAAGCATGAGCCACCGTGCTCAGCCTGTTCCCATACATGTTTTATGCACCTGGGCTTTTGCACAGGCTGGGCCCTCTGCCTCAAATATCTCCTCCTCCTCCTTCCATACATGGCTGAATCCTGCTCCGTTGAGAGATCACTTCCTCCTTGGAACCTTCCTGACCCTTCTCCTGCCCCTCCAGAGACAGAGTAAGTCACTCCATGCTCCCTGCTCCCACAATCCCATGTTCTTCCCCGAACCTACCACTTACCAAGCTGTACTGTAACTGTTTACTTCTTGGTCTCCTCAACAAAACTGGGAGCTCCTTGACGGGGGGGGGGGGGGGGCGGAGGGTACTGAAGTCTTTATCTTCCCAACACCCACCCCAAAGCCAAGCGCAATAGCTGAACCAATACATGAATGGGGTCGGAAACACGGGGGCGGAAGGAAGAGGGGGGAACAAGATTCACACAACC